>NKZX01000672.1:0-49884 GCA_002374535.1 Metschnikowia kamakouana
CTAATGAAGTCGTTCTGCAAAGATCTCTTCAATGCAGCTCTTTCACTCAAGGTAAGCGAGTCACTCTTTGCAACAACAGGAACCACATTGGCAATCTCCTTCATCCAGTCTCCGATGTACAGGTACACACTACCATAAGTAGCAGTCATATTTCAGCATGAAAAGGCTCCAATCTCGAAGCCGAACTCGTGAAAGCATTGACAGGAAGAAGAAGCCTGAATACATCTGGGTGTACTATGAAGGTCCAGATAAGGTGTGTGGTTCGAACTTCTACTTGTATATACCTTAATTGTGTTTGGGGATGAAGGCTAGACTAAGAATGACTAATAATTTCATAGATTCTTTTCTTAATAGACGATCTTCAACTTTATAAATTGCTTTTGAATTGCTTTTGAATTGCTTTTGAATTGCTTTTGAATTGCTTTTGAATTGCTTTTGAATTGATTTATGATGACCTACTATCAATTCAAAATACGAATGATAAAAACATATCATGGACTAGAGACAAGAGTTAATTGGGACGACTGGTTGATTACTCGGGCCAAATTATGGCCATCTATACCCAGACAAGATTTATAGATATGCACTTACTTTTAGCAAAGCCAGATGTGATTCGTGGATGGAGATCATGGAGGATTGAAGATACGTGCGCAGTATGCAGGACTTGCAGTGGGGAGATCCATGGGCCCTGGAGGAACTCCTGGTAATGGCACGGTTGCACCTCGAGTCTACATGGATTAGCCTTAATATTATATTCATAGTATATCGAAATCTTCCATTTCCGGGGTATGTTGACAGGCGCAGCCAGGCGTCCTGCCATGTCACTAATAGTCGGTCTAGAAGTCTGCAGTTTCCAACTGTCTAGTCTCTGTCTAGTCTCTGTCTAGTCTCTGTCTAGTCTCTGTCTAATAGAGTCTTCTCTTGGCCAAAGTGGTGGCCGCGGCAGTGGCAGTAGTGGCGATGGTGGTGGCAGCAGTGGAAGCAATAGGCTTAGCATTGTCCACATCAGAAGTACTGGCCTTACCCGAAGCAATCAAGCCTCCAAGGAAAGTAGCGATTTCCGAGGTGAATTTTCCTCCATGTTGAGCCATCCAGTTAAGTCCCGATTTCAAAATACCCGAAGATTCGGCCCACTTGAAAACGGCCTCTCCTGCAACCAAACCATTCTTCAAAGCCTTGGTCAAAAAGGCCACGGATGCTTGAGGGTCGGCCAACACCTTCTTAACCAAGCCTTGAACTATGCCGGTGTTTTTGATGGCTGTAACCACAGTGGTGATGGTAGAGGCAAGGTCTCTCTTGTCAATATATTCATCAAGGTTAATATTGGCCAAGTCCAAAGCTTCTCTCTTAGATGCAGGAGCTGCAGGCTTAGGAGCAGCAGCAGCAGCATTAGATTTGTTGGCTAAGAAAGCCTTCAAAAGGTTTAAGCCTGAACCGAATAAAGTCTTGGCCACACTCCAGAGCGTGGCTCTCAAGTTGGGGTTGTTATAGATGGACTTGAAGAGGTTTTGGATCAAGCCAGAGTTCCAAACGGCCTTAATTAAGGCTGGGCCTTGAGTCACCGCAGTGGAAACGGCGCTTTTGACGAGTCCTGCAAGAACACTCTTCAATTGGGAATCCTTGGTCAAGGCATCCCACACTTCGCCAATGATACCGGAGTTGGTAAGCGAGGTGATCAACTCTGCGAGCAATGAATCTGCTCTCTTGGACAACTGCAAGAGCTGCTCTTCATCTTCAATGAGGTCTCTTTTTTGGTTCAACGAGCCCAACTCCTCGATGATGGAAAGAGCATCGCTGACGTCCGACTTCTTGACCAAGAAGCTGGTGTCGGCTTGTTCAGCCTGCACGGTGGTTGGTGCGGCAGACACAACGGCGGAGGTGGCCAAGATGGCGAAGAGGGTGGGCGTGGAGAGCTTCATAGCGATGGATGAGAGACGAATAGATGTGGATGATGAATTAGAATATATCGACGAACGACGGGCTACTTATATACTGGGTGGGGTGTGCAGCCGCTGCAATGAGATGTCCGTTTTGGGTAATTTTCGAGCGACTTCCTGCAGGCCCGTGCCTGCACGCGTGGGGAAATCCGCCTGACACCGCTTCACACTTTAATTATTTCCCGATTCGGTAATTCATCTCCTGCCAACACCTTCCCGCTTCTGGAAAAGCTTCGTAAATAACTCTCCATTTCTCTTTCGGGTGTGAGGTCCGAAACCTTCTCTCCTGCATCCAGCTCTAGTTTTCTTTCCCCAAGGACTCCTTTTCTTCCTATCGCCCGCTTGTATGCCTGGACGTGAGTTACGGACGTAAAATGCGCGGCTCATCTGCAATCACCCAAGAGGCGGCCTTATCTGCACTCCCGTCCCTTTCAGGAAGGAGGTCTATCTCCGAAACTCTGATCACGTGTTTGCCTTGGCAAATGGCTTCACATTTGGTTTAAACATTCCTGAACTTGTCTCAGGTTTGACTACATTCCCATTTCCTTCTCTGGCATTGGAATCCCCAGAGGGCTCAAAACGGTGCATCTGCGTGGACATGCCGGAAGATGCGGGTTTCGGTATTTAAACGACTCTGGACTGCATACGGGCCCTCCCCTCACGCCGCGTGCGCTTTTCCAAATTTCCCCAGATGGGCACTATACTCGGGTTCTGAATTCCCCACAAAAAATAAAAAAAGGTTTTGGAAGTACTCGGTTATATGCAGGAGCGATGACTAGAGCTAACCATTGGACTCTTTTGAATTCTCTCGTACTACTTGCATAAGAATAGATCGGAAGAATCGTACTGTGGATCTAGTGTCGGCCCTAGAACGCGTTGTGCAGCACGGGCGCGCCCCAAAAATCACGTGCACTTTGTCACGTGATGCAAACCACGTGATACTATATCACGTGCGTGTGAATAAGAGGTCGTGCATTGCACACAAAAAAATGTGGTGTGACAAGTGGGCGGGTGCGCGGAGGATCCATGGGCGAGACGTCCGGGCTGTCGGAAGGTCAATGAAGGAGTCATTGAAAGAGTCGTGTGGCACCCAAAAACAGAGATGCGCCAGGAAAAACAAAGATGTCTCAAATGCAAAGGTGCCTAAAGATATGTCTTGAGCGCCTCGAAAAGACAAGGAGGGGAATCTCAAGCATGTGAAGCGTGCGTGATGAGATGAGGTGATTCCTTGGTCGCAAGTGTGGATCCCGCAGCTTGACTTTGTCAGGGAATCAGTAAGCGGCCGGGATAGAGGGTCACGTGAGCGGCTGCGGATGAAGAACGCCAAGCGCGGCACACCACTGCGCAGCATGCCTTACATTAACGGTATAAGATAAAGACGAAGATTAAGTACCGCGAATGGCCTGCAGCCAGAGTGTGCGCATTCGACCGCATGGTGAGAAGCTTTTTCCTCTGGAGTGCCCGTGGACCGCATCACCACTAGCTTGTAAATGGAGAGGAATGACGCTCGTGGTTATCCCACTAGGGATAATGGGAATTAGAATTGGGATAATGGGCTGATAACTGCAGACATCAGAATAGTATAATACCAAGAAAGGAGTCAGAACAGCAAGAATAATAATTATTAATTAAGGATTGTATTATGGACCAAAAGCGGAAGACAACAATCCAGAGGCCAGGTATAAGTGGCAGTGCGTTAGGCTTTCTTAGACGTGCAGGCCTTACCTATATAGCTCTTTTACCCTGGGTGCAGAAACACAATGGGAAACACTACCAAGGAAGTTTACGGTGCACTCCAGAGATGTAAGGCCATGAGAACAATGCAGCAGTAGGAAGCCACCAGAAAAACGCTCGACAATGGGGATCTGGCAGTAGCCCAAAAAGGCAAGTAACGGGCGGGAATAAAAAGAGAGACCCAGGAAAATATGGCGCATCCTCGGTTGTGTGAGCCAAGTGACACTTTGGTTTTCGTCACCAAACTCAGCCTGTACAATGGGCTGTATCGAGGGGAATAGGCAGGCTTCTGGGCGAAGCAAGGGCGCCAAACCTGTACGCGAGGGCTCGGAACGTCGGGCGGAGTGTGTACAAGCAGTGTGCTTGCTTTTTTTCCAATGCACAGCGGCCATTTTCACGGCAATCGTGAGCAATGGTTGGTTGATTTTCGCATGCAAAGTCTTTCGCGGCGGTGTGAGGGTGCCAAAGTGCAGCGTGCATTGTTAGGCGAGGCGATACGCTTCCATTGCAGTTTACCCTGACCCACACTTCGTATTAAAGCAGCTGGATCCCCAGGTTATATGCGTGGATCTCTTTCTCCCATTCACTTTTTTCTCCCTCCATATATTCCTAGCATCCCCCCTCCCCCTCCCCCACATTGCATCCCATCTCAGAATGTTGTACGCTTTGACTACTGCCGGTTCTGCCTTCAAGCCCTCGATTAATAAGCCCACCATCACGTGGAGACTTAAGAAGTTCAAGCAACTCAATGATGAGTCTCGTCATAACTCCGTGGCTTCGAGCCTAAACTCCTCCAACTCGCTTGCTTCCAGGGACTACTAATTCAATTCTTCTAATACATGTTATTTCGTGATTTCTGTAGATTCACTAGTCGACTGTTTTCTTCTCCCTTGGTCTGGATGGTCTGGATGTTCTGGACGGTCTGGATGGTCTGGACGGTCTGGACTGCTCTGGATGTTGATCTCTAGTAATCGAGCCTTGTAGAAACTAGACTCCTTATTCACCCATAGCCTTAGTTATTAGCTACTCTTAGATAAAGTCCAGAGTGGTTTTGGTACAACGGAACGTTTCATAGCTCTGAAAAATCACTAGGCACTTTTCAGTCCATGCGCTGTAGCACCCCATTCCTCTGCCTCACTCTTACTGCTCCAGACTGCTCCAGCGTATTGTCTACTTGGTGAGATGGGTCTAGATGCTTATAGATCATTCAGGCGTAGCACGGAATTGGACCACGTGGAGTTTGGTGGAACAATAGCCAGCCATACATGAATCAGACCACTTTAACCGGTTGCGGGAGTCTATATGGACCGTTTTCCGCTTTTTAACTGGTCATACTGTTCCAGAACTCTGACTGACCCAGAGAACCGACCGATCCAGAAATCTGACCGATCCAGAAATCTGACTGAACCAGAATTCTGACTGAACCAGAGAATCGACCGATCCAGAAATCTGACTGTTCCAGAAATCTGACTGTTCCAGAAATCTGACCGACCCAGAAATCTGACTGACCATTCTGACTCATTGACTAGAGACATCTAGACCTTGGGCACTGGCACCAGGATGTATGGTACGCATTGCTAACTCCTAGAAATCATAGAAATCCTACTTTGGTCCGTTCATTGTCTTTTTATGTCATTGTACTTGGGTTATTACGTGCATCTATTGTCCCCCAGTTTACTATACTACATGAGAGGGAGATCTCGGGGATGCTGGCTCAGAACCAGGTGGATCCGTTCCATCAATCCCTCCATATTCCACTTTCTATGACCTACTATATAAGTCAGAGTGGTCGTCAGAGCTTACTAGGTTTACTAGAATTAGTGTTGGTGGAGTTGGTGGTGCATAGAGCACTCCTGGACTGGTGGTATATACAGTACTCACAGATTAATAGGTTCAGTCACTGGATTTTGGGAATGCATTAAAGCCCAAAAAGCAGACTCAGTCCTGGTGGTCATTATTCGTTTGAATTTCTACTCCATTGTTTCTATAAACTCATAATCTGGTCGTCCTGCACCCAATACTTCTGACCTCCAACTACCCGAACCTGCCTCCAATTTCTTCACCCTATACGCTATTCTCTACTCTACGTTACTGGCCCTTTGTACAGTCTGAAGATTCTGGTAATAACTGGGTATTGAGGACATTGGTTCAGCTATCCGGAGCTCTCGTTTATCTCATATTAGACTCCCATTGATATAATAACACCAAAGATATTCTCTTTGCGCTACCAATGTTTTCGGAGTCGACATGAACATATGGAAATGGTTTGAAACTATTCTAATCCGTGGTTGAAGAATTCTGTAAGTTCAGAGAGGGCGTCCTGCACACAGACACGCTTGGAACTACTCAGTCATATTTAATATACTATCGGGACATCTCCCAAAGAATATTATAGTCCTGTTAAGAACTCTAAAGTCGTTATTTGGTAATCTGCTATTTTCATTGATATGAAGATGTCCTAACTGCAGCTCTATTTCCTGGGCCGGCCACCCTAAAATGGAAGGAGAATGGTATGTTGTATTACACAACTTAATGGATTGATGGGATTCAAAGGTCTACTTTTTGACCCCAGTAAAGACTCCACTTTATGGATCCATTATTTCTATTCATAGATACTCAATATACAGTCCAAAGGAGTTTGAGCCTCCGTAACCACAAGCCCCGCCACTTTGCATCCTGAATTGCCTCCTTTGAATCTAAAGATTTTATTTCTGTCTTTTTCTGTTTTTTTCTGTCTTTTTCTGTTTTTTTCTGTTTTTTTCTGTCTTTTTCTGCTTGTTTCTGTCTTTTTCTGCTTGTTTCTGTCTTTTTCTGCTTGTTTCTGTCTTTTTCTGCTTGTTTCTGTCTTTTTCTGTCTTTTTCTATCACTGGGGTTCAATCAGTCTATGGTGTGGCGTAAATGCTCATGCTCTTGTCCAATGTGGCCGGGAGAGTCCTAAGGAGCTCAATCAAGAACGTTGATTCCGGGTCTAGTCATACTTGAGCTGGTGAATTATGGTTTAGTGGGTGCACTCCCAGATCCTACTTAGATCCAGAGACTGCCATAGTATACAGCCTTTTTCCGTATATACATATCTTAGTTTTCGACCTCCTCCATGTTATAAACCAGACGTTACACATAGACTTTAGACGTAGACTGGCTCATAGTGACATTATAGACGGGAGACTCCATGAGTGTGGAGTTCCAAGATTCGACTCCTAGTCAAAGGCAACTTACTGGTATACTGATACATTAGTCTAAAGATTTCAATAACCTAGCATACCCAGGATCTATATCTAAGCAGAGCCCCCGCCAGACTCCTCTAAACTTGGGCCATCATCTGCCGTGTGCTGACACTTCTGCCTTATCAAGCTCTATGGATGCAAGAGTTCTCCGGAACCGTCGCTCATATTGTCGTCGAGTTCCGTAGGGTCCCACACAGCCCCCGGGGCCGAGAGCCCCGTTTCCTGTCTGCGGTCACGCTCCCACTCTCTCCATCTCTTCATGACAATGCTGGAGGAGTCGAACACTCCCTCGGATGCACTGTGGTCGCCCTTATCTCCGCCGGTAACGGTTCTGGTTTCACCCCAGGAAAAGTCATCGAATTTCCAGAAGGCGTACGTGGGAAGCACAAAATTCCACACCGGCAACGCAAGAATGTAGATGAAGAAGTATATCACGTACTTGAGCGACGAAACCGTGATGACAATCAAGGTTCCGGGCAATCCAAAGATGACTGCCAACAACACCAACGACAAGACCGGAGTGGGCTTGGAGATGATGGCAAACACAATCACATAAATGGTAAAGGAGATGGCTGCAGGAAGCACCAACGTACCCACCAACTCAATGAAAATCACAAACTGCATGGAGAAACAGAAGGTACCACATAAGTCACTGACCAACACCAACTCCATCAAGTTGTGGACGGTGGAGTTGATCCAACGCCGTCTTTGCGAGAGTAACACCTTGAACTTATCAGGAACAATGGTCTTGCATGCAGCCTTGGCCACGAACACTTGTTTTCTCTTGGGGAAGGTCTTCAACATCAACGACGATAAGAACCGGTCCTCTCCCAAAAGCAACAAGTTCTTCTTGTGCAACGTATCCACCACATTATCGGAATACCGCTCCACAATGTCGGGGTTGGCGAGGATCGGCACCCAGTAGCCCTTGTTTCCTTTGGGGGACTTGATACGGTACTGACTGAAACATCCAGGCAAACACGTGACACCTCCGAACACCGACTCAAATGCTTTGGCCTGGTGATGAGAAATGTAGTATTCAAACACCTGGATGGCCGTGACCCACGACTGGGCCTTGTTGGAGATCTTGGTTTCTCCACAGAGTCCCATAATCGTTGGGTCCTTCACCATTTCTCCCACCATATGCGTCAAACAGTCAGGGTAAGTCATGGTATCTGCATCCACCATCAAAACCATCTCATAAAACTCGGCCATGAGGCCTGTGACCATGTAGATGGACTCAAGCATGGCAAACTCCAACGCCGTCATTCTCTCGTCAAACGTTACCTTCTGCAAGAAGTTCATGAGCAAGATCTGCGAGTCTCTCTTACCTCTGTTTCCTGGCTTGGACCCGGCTGCCTCTTCGGGGGTACCACACTTGACAATGGTAATCATGGGCACTCTCTGCTGCTTCTCGGGAGGCACAGTGTCGTCACTGTACTTGTAGAAACCGGCATACACCTTGGCCATGTTGTGTCTCTTGGAACCCTGGGCCACGGCCACATACGAGTAAGGCTGTACCTCTTCTCTGGGCACACTGAGGTCTGTCATCAAGTCAAGCACAATTTCTGGCGTGGTCCGGTCATTACCTGCACCTTTAATAATACCATCACACACCATCAAAAGCATCTTGTGTGAGTTGGGGTAGTCGGTGGTCGCAATGGAGTCCAACGTGGTCCGGATTCCCTCCTCGTCTTCACTGTAGGCTGTGACTAAACACATGATATGAGCCAATGGGTATCCAAAGGGCTGGTACTCAACAGGAGGCTGGGGCACCACATCAGGGTGGATCAAAGACCCATCCAATCCTGCACCTACCGCACCAGCATTCAAGGCTCCCAAGTCAAATGGGTTGAGGGCCTGAGAAACTGGTCTGCTGGCAAGCAAGTCTCCAGTCAGAGGGAAAATCATGGATTTGGTATTGGCACTTCTGGACCTATTGTGCTTGTTTTTATGCAAGCCTGCTGCCTGGGTCGTCATGGTGGTATACTTGAAGTTGGACGCGGTGGTGGCCTGCGGTTGTCTGCTGACGGAGATATCCTGGTTTTCCTTGTTGAAAAAGACCGACTGTCTGTTTGTCTTTCTGCTTGGGAAATCGGCTCTGTTCAGTGGATCAACTGTGGAAATAGGAGCCATTCTATTGGCCGGACTATCCACCCAGTCTTCAATTTGTCTTTCCCTTTGAGCCATGGTTTTATTGTCGATGGTGTTGGCTCCCTGCTTGGGGCAAATGATCCATCGGTAGTAACAGGCCATTATAAACTTGACTCCCACCACCGAGAGAATAAACACAAGCGACACAATCAACACGATCTGCGACGCAATGCACCCAATGGTATCGGAGTCAATGACTCCCACCTTGACAATTTCCGTCAAGCACTTGGCGGCCTTCCGGTCGTCCACGTTGGAAAGCACCATGGAGATATCGTGGCCCTTGAAAGTCTCGTCTTCTCTGAGACGGTCAAAAAGCCCGGGGTATGACACATCATTCGAGGAGATCCAGTTGATCAAATCAAGATCAAGCACTTGTCCTGAGTAAACCACCAAGTTCCGCGAAGAGTTCTTGATATCGTCCCATGTGAAGTACACGTCTCCATTCACCTCCAAGCCGTAATAGGACTTGCGTGATTCTGTGGACGTATGGCAAGCCCATCCATTATAGTAGACCTGAGAGGAGTTGACCTCGGTGGATCCGTATTGGGGGAAGACCCGGCACGGCATGTACCAGGCCAAATCGTTGCCATTATGCGGAATGGAGCAGTCGGGCTTGGGCACTATGAGGTCCTTGCAGTTTCCATTGACATTCTGAAACAAAAACGAAGCATCCATTCCTCCAGCGTTAATAGGAGGGTAGAGCACGTTGGAGCCAGCAGGAATCCCAGCAGCAGCCGGGTGCTGAGAGTTGGCAAGGTCAAAGGCTCTTCCATTGATGATCAAGTAGCCCGTAGTCACGTTACCGGAGCGGATCTTTTGCCGGGGAAGAGGACACACCGTCCGAGTGAAACCAAAGGTCAAGTAGGCCACAAATGCACCCACATACAAAATACACGAGATGAGGCCGATCTTCTCTCGCCATGCAAACTGCCGGGACTTTCCCTTAATTCCAAACAAGCTCAAAAGAGGAGCCGGGGCCCAGAAGGTGATCACGTAGCAGTAGACCTTCCAGAAATAGATATTGTGTTCCTCCTTGGCAGCAGGAGTGGCGACCTTCTTGGTGGCCACGCGTTTCGAGTTGCCCATCTCATCGTTCAAGCCAAACATCTCCTTTTTCCGGGGCAGGCCCTGCATATCCATCAAGGGAATGCCCTCCTCGCCATCCAAGGCATTGGAGCTATGCGAGTTGAGGTAGCCTTCGGGCTCGTCGGTGATTGGTTCAAGGCGATTGCCATCGATTTTGAGGTGGTTTGCTTCTTGAGACGCCACCTGCGTGTAGTGGAAACGGGGGTGGTTTTTGTCGAGCCGTTGTCTTTCGGGCCGAACAAGCGACCGTTTGCGGCCCATATCACCGGACTCATGGTCGAACTCCTGGTACGGCATGGCGCTGGACTGGAGTATGTTAGGCGGTATGCTGGACTGATGGAGTACGATAATGGAGTAGAATGATGGAGTAGAATGACTAGAATGACTTCTAATCGACTGAAACAGAGTCTAGATAAAAAGTCACCGGAACAGTCCAAACAATCCAATCAAAATGACCAATGAAGAGTATGAAGTATCAAAGTATCAAAGTACCAAAGTATCAAAGTATCAAAGTACCAAAGTACCAAAGTATCAAAGTATCAAAGTACCAAAGTATCAAAGTATCAAAGTATCAAAGTATCAAAGTACCAAAGTATCAAAGTATCAAAGTACCAAAGTATCAAAGTACCAAAAGTGATTGACCAAGGAATGCTTCTGAGAGACGTAGCTCGGAGCTGAAAACAAGCGCAGAATATGTGAGTGAAACAGTGGAAAAAAGGTACAGTAGACAAAGAGATCCAACCCTCGAGAACAATGGCTGCGCGCTGCGGTACGCACAATTAGGCTCGGCCCAGAAGAAACGTCCACGCACAGACGACAGCGAAAGGGCAAAAGGGACGGGTCCTTCGTATAAGCACGAGTACCTACACTTATTCCTAAACGAGTTGCTACACTTACTCCTAAACGAGTTGCTACACTTATTCCTAAACGAGTACCTACACTTATTCCTAAACGGGCGAGGTTATACATGGAATGAGTTTGGCATGGAATGAGTTTGGCATGGAATGAGTTTGGCATGGGAATGTTTAGATATTTGGTTCGTGAACTTCTGATTAGTCATTGGCTCACGTCCGGGATATCCTGTGATGAGTAGGAGGATACTTGTGACTGTGCAAATCTCTTTCTTTCTACTCTATACTCGGGCTTCTGCTCATTACTCGAGACTTAGACGAGGAAGACTGGGTGGTATGCCTTGTTCTATGCAGGTGCTTCCATGCGACGTGGAACCTTACTTTCCTTCCACCACACATTGTACTCTACTGTATACTGTATACTCTACTGTATACTATACTCTATACTCTACTGTATACTCTACTGTATACTCTACTGTATACTGTATACTCTACTCTATACTCTATCCTAGTTACCGTACCAGCTCAATAAGGATACCCAGCTTGGTATATCGTTGGATACTGATACCACCGGAACCAGGTGCAACCTCGGCCTCTATCATCAAACTAACCTTCCTACAGTCTGTACTGTAGGGTCTTGGTGGACTCGGTTCGTTCGTTCA
Organism: Metschnikowia kamakouana; assembly: GCA_002374535.1. Classification (NCBI taxonomy): domain Eukaryota; kingdom Fungi; phylum Ascomycota; class Pichiomycetes; order Serinales; family Metschnikowiaceae; genus Metschnikowia; species Metschnikowia kamakouana. The sequence goes on from NKZX01000672.1 coordinate 11,650, forward strand.
GGGTACAATTGTTGTAGACTGCTATACTGTGCAGGTACAACCACTCAAACCGGAAAACTCAGCTTTTGAGCCGTACCAAGCACTTTCAGAGACTCCAAGCTCTCCATAGCTCTTCAGGTATATTAGAGGGAGCTCCTGGACGTTGCGTGCGTAACCCAAGTGACTTGTCTTGGTCAGAATCCAGAAAAACAGAAAAAACTCCCCAAAAAGACCCGATCCTCCTCCCATCTTGGTCCAAAAAGACCAGATCCTTCCCAATAAAGTGATCTTTAAAATTAAACTGCATACTCCGCTCAAAGTGGAACCCAATTGTAAGCACAACCCATGCCAATATACCATTTCATTGGTTTGAAGATCAATGTGTCACCTTCATGATATGTTAGGGTAAGTCTAGATCCGGAAATCTATATCATCTCATGCAGTCCATCTCGATGCACTTATAAACTGACCTTGATAGGAAACTGTTCGCTGGATTTGTAAGGGCAATTGTATATTCCATGACCACCAGAGTTGGGTCTGGGAGAATCCAAGTATTGCCCAAATGGGAAAGGTGATGCCCGGATTGGGACGTGATACCCGGATTAGGAAAGGTGATGCCCGGATTGGGACGTGATACCCGGATTAGGAATAGTCATATCCCAATTGGGAAAATGTGGGCTGTGGTAGTGTAGAATGGAGTAGTGAGGGTGAGAACAGGTGAGAAAGTTGCATTCGCATCTTTTCGCAGCTCTTCTTTACATACACATAAATACGGAATACGACGGTAAAAATCGGATTTTGCCTGGATCCAACTAAGACTTGGAAAGGAGCGGGTTTCAAGTGAAATGGTTGTTATACTCGATTTTAAGCTGTTTTGGGGTTTTTTTTTTTTTTTTTGGGGGTCTGTGTCTAAGTCGTGCGCCCCTCAATAATACCACCCCATCTATCCATACTTAAGCAGTAGTATAATAGCTTACTGGGAATGTAGTGGTTTATTTCAACTTTGGGAAGTTTTATAGACCCGTACACCAGGCGTAGGACAAGACCTTAATGTACTGGGACTTTTAATTTGTGATCCTGCACATAGCACCAATTATTAATAGTCCTGCACATAGCACCATTAATCCTAGTCCATTGATTTACTCCATGATACCAGTTATCCCTAAATTCTAATTCTAATTTAATTCCAACTCTATTTTCCGGTATGGTGGAAGGCACGTGTTCTCATTCTCTGCACACTGCCATTCCAATACTTCTGCATAACTCCCCCAATTCCTTGTTCCACAACCAGACTATCCAGAAATTCGGTCAGTCCACTTCTCTATGACCCGATTATGCTTGAAATCACCACCCATCCTGCATCCAGAGCAGTGGGACCTCCTCCTTCACTGACTTAAAGCCAAGAGTGCCTTCATTGGTTCTTCTATACCGGCAATTCTCTCGCTATACTCCACGCCACGTGACAAGAGCCCCATGATGCCCTGCAACTTGACCTGGTCCATATCGGGGGCTATTTCCAAGAAGCCACCGAGAATAATCACTAGCTCCTGCTCCTGGATCTGGGGTAATGGTTTGTTCCCAATAAGTCGTTCATCGGCAACAAACCGGCGGAGACTAAAGGCCACACGTGTCAAGAGCATTTCCTTGGTGACCTGACTACTGAACCCACCTTCTTTGGGGAATTCGAGTAACTGAGTCAAGCACTTTAACCGCATCTCTCTGTTGTCTTTGACCTTGCACTTTTCCGTGCTTCCAAAGCTCTCTTCAAAGTCAAATCCACTTAATCTGTAGTAGCCAGAAAGAGTCTCTTCATCTCTCTCCGTACCATTTTTTTCTCCCATCAACTCCTTCTCCACTTGGTTGGCTTCGTAGACATAGGAATGGAGGTAAACTTGCGAGACAAATTCCCGGATCAAATCATGGTGACCACAGTAAAAAAACTGGGGGAGAATGCGGCTTGCTAGTTTCTCATATTGCTTGACATCGTAATCCCCATTGTTCCCACTGAAATTGGCCAAGAGACACTCCATGAGCAACTGCCACACACGCAGATTATCTTCTAGAGCATGGAGATCTTCTTCCATGAGCCGAAGAACCAATTGTGCAATTATATCGTTGCTCTTGACCCAAAGTGCATCTGCATTGGGCTCTGTTTCCGATTCCTGGTTATACACCGCCTCTAGTAAGCTGCGAATAATCTTTCCAAGCTGGAACTGGGCTCCCAATAAGTGTGTCATTTCAGGAAGTCGATGCAAACTGACGGAAATGAGATTGATGGAAAGCTGACTCACGGCAATAAACGAGGGGATCTTTAGTTTGCCCTCAAACTTGCTCTGCAACTTCTTCTCGATCCGAGACTTGATCCCATACGGAAGCACCGATATCTCGGCCAATTGTTGCATGACAAGAGCACAAATACTCCTGTTTTCACTGCTTTCAAGCACAATTTGGAGGTTCTCCAATACAGCTTTCTGGAGGTTGCTGGGGCGACTTTCATCGCTCATGGCCGGCTTTAAAACTGGATATTTCACACACTTGTTCATGATCACCATAGCTCGGGCGGCCTGCGCCATGGTCACTTCCCCCATCAAGCTGTATAAGATCTGGAACGTCTGGTTGTAGATGGCAAGCGATTCCTGGTACTCAGGTTGCACAAAGTCGTAGTTGATGGAAACAGAGGCCCAGAAATCAAACAAGAGCTCCACAATATTGAGGGGCACGTGTTCCACCTGTTTCAAAGACATCAACACATCTCGCAACGACTGGAACGCTGTGAAGTCCAATTCGTTCCAATGGAGCTGGAGAATCTGCGTAAGGTACGACACCATTCTGGTCCAGAACTTCCGAGTGACCTCTGGGTTCTCCTGGAAATTGGTCATGTACTTGGAATACACGGAAACCAAGCCAGAAAGCGTCAAATTGTAGCTATCCACAAGGCTTTTGCGGGAGATAGGCCCTTGCGGCTCAGACACATTGAGTAATGCCGGAAATACGATGTCATAGATAAGGTTCCATGAAGAAAGCTGTTTTCCCCGAACATCGATAATCTGGAACAACGTCTGGATGGCCCCTTCACGCACCTGGTCTCTGAAATCAGTAGATAATGTCGATAATTGGGCAAGAAGGTAGATGGTAAGAGCCTGGTACGACACAGAAGTACCGGTGGAGGAACTGGAAATGAACACCTTAAGTTGAGACATGTCACTGATCCTGTCAATTTCCAATCTCTCCTCACTCTCCATACTATCCACACTCTCCCGTTCGTCTCTTCCACCGTTGTTGATGCAATCGCTGATCAACCAGAAATAACTCACAGCACTAAAAGAAATGTTAAGATCATATGTCTGAGAACAGAAATTCATGAGCGAGTCGATCAACGACTTGAGCTGGTTGAAAGGCAATGACGTGGTGAACTCATCGAGAATCAACTTCAACGTGTCGAAAGACGTGGAGATCAAGCTCTGGATTTTTTCCACCAAATTCTTATTTTCAGTGCTATTCTTGACGAACGCCGTGTTCAAGATCCGGAATACCATTTCCCACGAGTTTTGGTAATACTTGTCGTATTCATCAATGAGGCCATGAAGCGTGCAGAGAATAGTCAAATGCATCTCTGTTTCACAGTTAAGCACCAAGTACTCCTTGGGGGTTCCAAGCGCAAGAAGCCGTTCGAGGAAGTCGTTGAATGCAGACACAGATTTGTGGGCCACAACTTCTGCTGTTCCTGCAGATTGTTCCCGGAATTCTCTTTTTGTTACCTGAACAATGATATCCGTGAAACACTCCACAATATATGCTCTTGTTTCGTAAGCAGATGCTCGGTCCGTGCTGATGCGGCAAAAGAAGTCCGACATCAAGTCCAGTACTTTGCTGTCGTAGAATGGGAAATTGACATAGTCAAGCTTGGCGATTCTGGTGAGCATGTTGAGGAAGTACGACTTGTTGTAGGGACAAGTTTCCGCTTCTTTGTCTTTGGCTTCGTAGACATAGATAAGTGCCTGCACCAATTCAGTCAAGGAGGACTCCTGGTACTGAGACACGTTTTCAAAGAACCGCAACTTCAGCGTCTCCACGCCCTCCATATCAGATATTCCAAGAATAGGCTCAACGTTGAATTTGGACATCTCTCTTCGCCCCGAACCACCAGTTTCTGGACCATTGATGAAATACTCAGACCATTGGAAGGACACTAAGATCACGTGCCACGAGGAATGCAAAGTCGACCCCAAAGATGTGGCTAGCTTAATCATTGCACGCAAACAAAGCACTTGTCTGGAGTTAAAAGTCCGAGCCTTGAGTTCTGGGTCTTGAGAAGTCTTTTTTTCGCCTTTTTCCGAGACTGTGCCTTGCATGGTGGAACTGAGCGACTCCACAATGGAACCTCCCAACGCCAACAAGTTGGTATTTTGTGTGGGTACAGGAACGACCTCTTCTTGTACAGAAGTCATGATGCACTTTGCTAGCAACAGGAGCACCTCATCTCTTTGCTTTGAAAGCCCTAGCAATCCAATGGCATGCGTATAGCGTTGTAAGTAACGAATAGTCATGTGGAAATAGTCCAAAGTCATGGCAGAATAGATGAATTTCTGGAAAAGGCCCATGACCTGGGGGAAAATGGACTCGTTGAGCGATGTGATAAACTCCACCTCGGCCTCCAATGTCTCTGGGTCAACAGAATCCGACGATAAGGTCGTGACAAACTTGGACACTCCATGGGCAAAGGTTAAGACTCCATGAAGTACTAGGTTGGCCATGTACAAGTCCGGAAGCAGGCCTGGAGGCTCCGTCTTGTCTAGGTGGTCAATCACCAGGATCTTTAACGAGGAGTTCTTGGACAACACAGGGCCGTTTTCCACGGGAACACTGATTTTGTCCAGAAACAACGAGTACCCATTGAGCAGAAACGAGTGGGAGTGCAAGATTTGGACAAAAACCGAGAAGAGATCATCGATATTCAGAGGGTCTTTCTCGTATAGGATCTTAACGCGGGTTAAGTCCAGGAGAAGCAAGCCATAGAGCTCGAGCACCACCACCAGCTGCCAAAGAGGAGTAGAATCGGCCAACGCCAAGCCATTAGTAAACGACAAAAACGCAAGGGTTTCATCTGACAAAGCCGAAAAGCCAGCCAACGAGTAAAAGAGCTTTGAACACCGCACAAACGTCGAGAAGTGGGTGGTGGTATGCACTAGAGCGAGAAGAGCAGGAAAAAGCTTCTCTTTAAGTACACACATCAAATCGGGAACCACAAAAAGGCGGCCGTTGACATGGAGGATGTTTTCCAAGATATCTAGGGCGAAATCCGGCGAAAAACGCAGGTCCTTATTGAAGTAAACCATAGGCTCGGAGGTTAGGATGCAGCACAAGTCACTGGCCACGTGACAGCACATCCACATATCTTCAGCTAGTTGTGAAGCGTCCGGATGGATTTCCCTTTGTTTGTCCAACTTTTCAAAGAGTGACGACAAGATCTGGTGCAAAGTAGCAGCAGCAGTATTCAGCACCATGGCATTGGACGACTTGACAAGGTAAGCCGCCACAGTCAAAACCTTGGAAAAGTCCTGGCGCTTAAGGTCATAATGAATCACCAATACAGGAAGCAATTGAAGCGTCTTCAACTGCATATCCACCGCTAGAGCCGGCACCGCAGTATCAAGAGCATCCAAGGCATCACGAAAACACGGTTCCGGCAATGAACACGTGGCAGCAAGAATCAGCAACTCGCCCATAGCCAAAGCCAACATCCTAGGGTTTTTCGGGTCCAAACCAAGGATAAACGGAGCACAGAGCGTAGTCATGGTGGGCAGTATTAGAGTGGAAATGGGTCTAGAAAGCAGCATTTTGGACACCTCATGTTGGGCCAATTCAATAGCTTGACGGACCGCAACATTCTTCCGTTTAGTTTCTGCATAAAGACTGGTCAAAGCAGAAAGCACTTGCGACACCTGCGTCATGGCTGGGGTGACGTTCAGGAGACGAGGTGACTTGGCCTAGTCTGCGTGAAGTCGCATCACTAAACCTGTACATCTCCATCTAACACTATTATATATATAACCATTCTATCTCATTACGCCAATTTTTGATCTTTACGGTTTGTGATGATTTATGAGGATTGGTTTTCTTTTATATAGGCTATTATTTTTATATAAGGATATCGGTGGGTTGTCTGAGTAGTTGCTTTCCTTTACCAGATGGTCTCTATGCAGGAACGATCATCTCAGTATCAGTCTAGTGGTCTAGTCGTCTAGCTTGCAAGCGGAGAAGCCATAGAATGTGTTTCTGTCTTTTCAATCCACTCAAAAGAGATCAAAGCCCTTATTTGAGCTGGTGAACCTCGCCATTGATTTCCTTATCCAGCTTGGTGTTCACTAGTACATTAGACTGCACTACAAGGAATTATTGATGTTTTCAGTATTCGATACTAATATAAACCCATCAAAGATACTTTTGACATCTTGTGAAAATTATGACACTGACCATAAATCAATAGCCCCAGGCACTCAAAAGTCTTAAATGTTTCTCAAAAGTCTTAAATGTTTCTCAAAAGTCTTAAATGTTTCTCAAATCCTGTTCGTAAATCTCCCAAGGTCTGCAAATACTTTCCAGAGCACAGTAAGGAATGGTAGCAGCAATCACTGCTTCCTTGCTGAAAGTGTCACCCAAGAATTTTCTAGGGTTTTCTTCACATGGGAATGGGTATCCAAAACGGAACGTGTTACAGAACACAGGTCTCATACACTCCACAGGAACCTCCTCAAAGGTTTTAGCATTGGCCCAGGTGGAACAGAATTCTCCAGTATCAGCCCTCAGACCCTTGAATTTATAGTCAACATCCTTCATATTCTCGGCCTCCTTCTCACGATCATTAAGACGCTCATCATCTGGCAAGTAGAAGTTATTGTACACGTTATTGTACTTCTTTGGCTCCTCCTCGGTCTTCTTTCTAGGATAATCGTTAAGACGCTCATCGTCTGGTAAGTAGAAGTTGTTTTCCTTCTTTTCAAGCCCAGTCACGGTGTTGGAGTCGGAAGATCCAGTTGGCATGGCCAAGACAGCGGAGGCAATGAGGAACAAGGTAGCGAATTGCATAATGAGAAGATGAATTAATGATGTAAAAATAAATAACGGCGGAGGGGCTCCCTTTATATACCCCAGGATTTGCCTTCCATTTGTGTTTGTGTTTCTATTTCTTGCGGTAAATTTCTTGGCTTAAACGAGGCTTGGGTATCACTTCTTAATCGCAGCCGTAGCCAGCATAGAAGCGCACCTTGAATAATGCTGCGAATAATGAAGCCATTTAACCACTCCACTCGGACTGCACATAACCACGCACTAACCTCTCATCAATGCATTCATAATTGGATCCGTACATTTTATTAGTTAACAATGGCTCCTTTAAGTCTAGAACTTTACTACTGATTTTGTTACTTGAATTCGGGTTTGTTTTGAGTTATCTTGATATTTCTGATTACTAATCAAAGCGGTACTGATTGGTTGTGCTGTATAAGAGCGACTTCTTAGCCCCTTATATCTCCTTATTGATGTCCTGAATTCGACCACACCCATAGAACATTGTTTTTGGATGATCTTACTAATCATGATACTTACTAATCATGATTCTTTCTAAATTATTGTTCCGATTGTTTCATATAAAGGGAATCCTGCATATAAACACCCGTTTAGACGTGCGAGTCTCATACTCTTTGTTATGCAATACTGAACAATGAAATTCTGAACAATGATATTCTGCATTGTGAAAATCTGAACAAAAGAAAATCTGAGCATTGTGAAAATTTGGCATTGATTTTCTTGTGTCTTCGAGAAAACATGCGTGCAGTATTTGAATATGGCCAGCCCGGCTATGTGCAGGACGCCGTGATCTTGGAGATTCTCCAGCCGCTCTATGGGATCTGGTGTAGTGAAGATTTGTTGGTAGACAAATCTAGACAATGAGAATGAGTCTGTAATTGGTTCAGGTATTATTTTACTATTAATTATCGCTATGCTGGTCTCTGTAGTGTGGAACTAAGATTAGAGATTAGAGATTAGAGATTAGAGATTAGAGATTAGACAGACAGAATAGACAAAATCCATAGACCTATGACTTCCAAGATCTATAATCATTAAAGGTAATTAGACAAAAGACCAAATTTCTTTAAAAGAAATTATGCAGAATCCAGGTTATTATATTTACCGGGAGGCACGGGTGTAAAGTCAGAAGAGAATCAATCAAAGGCACCAATAAATTCTCCATCCTCAGTCCACTTAATAGAATCTCCATACAGGATAGACCTGGTTCTATTTCTTTATAAACCCCCATAAACATATTATACCTTTTCATATCATGGGGAATAAAAGAAATGTCACGTGTCGTATACCATATTCTCATTCGAACTCCACCCCCGATAGAATCCTATAGATCCATGAATTATATATAAACAAGATACTTTGTTGTTGTAATTGCCAGGTTTTTGTTTTGAGGTCAACTACTTTTGCCAAAAAAAAGTGTTGATTGTTCCTATTTTTCTCTATATATGTTTTTTAGGAAATATACTAAGTCATATTTTTAGCTTAATGTCCAAATATTAGCTATATATCAATGGAGGCATGGTAGGCAAGCAGAGAGAAGATATGTCTATTTTCAGTACCTCAAACATTGTAAGTACCAAAGGAGATATTATGTGGACACGTGACGTTTAGATTGCAAATGCCATAGTGTTCTCCTTACCAACGCTAAAGTAGACGGAATCTTAAGTATAGATACCAGATAGACGAATCAACAGCGAATGCTATTCAAAAACGCATCTGAACCACCCATAAGATTATCTGGTACACTTCACCAATGGGTCAGTAGAACCCAAACCAGGGGACATGACCTCGAACAAGAGGTGAAAATACAAGCATCACATACTTCATGACACGGTAATTGAGGACTATATAATTAAAACAATCTAGAATCTAGTGACGTTTTCCCATTTGGTCACCTGATGAACCTTCGTACCTTCATAAGTCATGGGATTAATAATTAAAGGTTTTTTGAAAATGAACGAAATTGGTTATTATGGTTTATGGAGATAAAGAATGGTATAACCCGATCCTAATAACCAGTATATACCATCACCCACCTCCACCTCCCACCTCAATTAACAATAGCATGGATTTGTTTGCCAATTAACAATAGCATGGATTTGTTTGCCAATTAACAATAGCATACATTTGTTTGCCAATTAACAATAGCATGCATTTGTTTCCCAATTAAGCCAAGTGACAACTGGTATCATTCAATTAATACATCTTTGAGACCCATATCATACAATTCCATTCCTTCCTTTGGCTCTAGTTCTGATATCAATAGAAACATGTATGAATAGAAACATGTATGAATAGAAACATGTATGAATAGAAACATGTATGAATAGACACATCAATGTATGGAAATAAAGGATCTAGACTGGAAGACAGTAACAGTAGAGTATACATATCTGTAGATGCTGTAAATGGTCTGCTGTAAATGGTCTGCTGTAAATGGTCTGCTGTAAATGCATTTACCAATGGATAATAAGATGATCCAAGGTTTGACCAAGGAGAAAGTATTGAGATGTCATTTCCATCAATAAGGCGCTGGGGAAATCAGTAAGTTGGGCGGCTATTTGTCCAGCACATGCAAGGCCAAGCCCTTGGACATAAGAACCAAGAATATCAATTTGAAATTCTTTTTGGTGGTTCTGATGGACATATCCTCTTCGAATATTTGAGTGTCCTTTTGAAGAGATTTCTAAAACATCTGAAATTCCTCTTGACTATTCTGAGAAATTTGAAAGTCATGTTGAAGAGGTTTCTCAAACATCTGGTCCTTTAGGTGAGCAAACTGAGACGGAAGTTTCATTCCTGATATTTCTGCGAAGGAATTTCTCCTCAAGATCTCTGTTGAAAATGAATTTTTTAAAGGAATCCTTTAAACCCTTTAAACGAATCCTTTAGAGGAATCTCCAGTGGAGAAATCTAAGAACTCTGAATGTTGGTGTGAGATGGTGTGAATTAGTGTGAGATGGTGGAAGATTCCTAGCTCACGTGATTCATGATGTAGGATGCAGATGTAACAAGTGGAATCCAACAAATCTTTTATTGGTTAAAGTATCCAATGAGCCGGTAAATCTTCCGGAAATGGTGTTGATATCCAATAAGAGGTCTCGGATAATAACCTCTAATGAGGGGTTAATCAGGGAGGCTGCAATTTTGGTTATGGGGCTATAATTGTGGGGCTATAATTGTGGGGCTATAATTGTGGGGCTATAATTGTGGGGCTATAATTGTGGACGTCACAAAAAGAAGTCTCTGGAATATATAAGGAGGAAGATCCCGCTCAGTTTTATGAGAGTAAAACTCAGTTCAGCTTGTGATTATCAGATAAGAGATAAGAATCTCAAGATTCCTTAGAAACAACACTCCTGGACTGGTCTAGATGTAGTAGCAAATCCACAGAAGATGGGGTGGATGATTTATGGTTGGATTTAGGTGAGGATTGGTGCCACCCCGGAACTGGGCCAAGTGCGGTTCAAGAGACCGGAACTGCATGAACATACCACTATAAATCCCGATGCAGGAGACTTTTGTTTATTCAAAAAAATGACTTTTGATGTCCGGAATTCCAGCTTTTCAGAAATATAATTTTTATAAACAAAAGTTGAAGAAACGGTGGTTTTGCATTGGGCCTTTTTCTGCTGACCTTGTCTGGTGTACGGGTGTGTGCCCCGTCATTTCCGAGGGTCCCGAGGGTCCCTCCATTCTCCCCCACCTTCTCCCACATTCTGTCCCACACCTTAAGCAATCATAAAAGTCATGGACCCAAAAGCTCAAAACCCCAAACCAACCCATCCTCACCCCAAATCATTTTTAAAAAATAGGTGACTACAGAAGTTCAGTACTTAAAGAAGTTAATATTCCAATGAGACGTGTGTGCAGGATTCCAAAAGTGTTTATATAAAAGAGAAAAAAAAAAGAGAAAGAATCGATTTTAGAACCAGCATAATGATTTCTAAGTAAAATATCCCAATTGTTTACTCAAAAAACTTAAAGAAATACATAAATATTCTTCTAGTCAAACGAACCTGTTAGTTCTATACTTTTCATTGCTTTGGGTAACCCCTAACTTTTAAAATATTCATGATTTTCAAAATATTCATGATTTTTAAAATATTCAGAAGTCTCTGAATCTTCAGGATTTTCAAAATATTCAGGACTTCTGAAAAAACCAACAGTAGATCATAAACCGTGTAGTTTTAATTTGTAAAAGAGATATCCATATAAAATCCCTACGTCTCAGACCATCCTATGCTTCCACTTTCTTAAAGCATCTGATCCATTGATATGATACTCAATCCTACTACGAGATAATTATATGGTGAATAGTGAGAAAGTGAGAAAGTGAGTAAGTGAGTAAGTGAGTAAGTGAGTAAGTGAGAAAGTGAGTAAGTGAGAAAGTGAGTAAGTGAGTAAGTGTCATGGTTCCCCACTACGGAACTGATTTTAGTGTGGTGGATCATGAGTAGGAGAATACAAACCCACTGATGTTACCCTGGAAGGCGATATGCTCTCCGTATGCACTCGCTGACCGACGGATACTTTGAAATACATAAGAACATCTTTACGTTTGGTCCCATACCCCACGGATGAAATTGCGTTTGGTCCCATACCCCACGGATGAAATTGCGTTTGGAGACTGCTCGGAAAGTCATCTACTCGAATTTGGACTTGTGCTTGGTCGCCTACAATCAAGGAGAGATCAGTGTGGAAGCACTCAATGAGGTTTGTTTTGGTGTGGATTTATACTTCATGCATCATGATCCAGATACTAGGAAAGTAGTGTTAGATGAAAGTCTGCTGGAGATCACGAATGTGACAAGGAAATAAAATTCGTTAGTGTGCTAATTAATGAGGAGAGTGTTTAATATGTGTGAGACTTGGTGAGAAATGGTGAGACTTGGTGAGAAATAGTGAGACTTTTAGTGAGAAATGGTGAGACTTTTAGTGAGAAATGGTGAGAATTTTAGTGAGAAATGGTGAGAATTTTAGTGAGAAATGGTGAGAATTTTAGTGAGAGAAATGGTGAGAATTTTAGTGTGAGAAATAGTGAGGCTTGTCGAGCGGGTCAATATGCAGTACTCCATGCAGTACCCAGATGAAACAATAAGGTGCTCTATAGAAACGATCCATCGAGGGATCGGTCCGAGAAGGTTTTAGTATGCATTGTTGAGATGAATGGTTGAGATGAATGGTTGTCACGTGAAATGGTCCAAAGGTTTAAAGGGAAAATCAGAATTCTGAAGACAACTTGAAATTTTTTTTCTTTTATTCTTTTTTTTTTTCTTTTTTTTTATTCTTCACTTCTACAAATAAGTGCTATATTTAATATTTCTTGTTGACATAAAAAGTATATGAATCCGGGGGTGCATATTATAACTATGCTCTTTCCTTAATACCGTACATTCCCCTTGTTAATCACGTGATACTGTCTCAAAATGTCCCATGGATCCACTTCTCGTTAATGTTTCACTATTTCTGGTCACGTGCTCGGATCCTGCAAAAAGTATATTTGGAGGTCTTAGAGATCTTTGGACATTTAAGCAGTACTATGCTTTTCCAGAAAGGAACATACGGAGGTCCCGCTCCTTGAGTCTAAGGATGGAATCAGCTCAGAGGAATAGCGATTTCCCAGTATTAGTTAGAGACACCAGAATACAAATAACTGAAGCAACTGAAGCAACTGAAGTGCCACACTGACCAGAGTATAAGAGACCAATTACATAAGCGTTCCTGCTTATGAACTAGCTAACGTACAAAGTTCAACAATAATAACCTCCGAACTCGCACTCTCACTGACCCTTCATACAAATTCTTCATACGCATTCTATTGACTCCGCTTCCAGTATCTGTAGTATATCTAATAAAAAGGCTACTAGCCATGATATTGAACCTACTATTCAATAATAGGAAGAATGCTTTTTTTTTTGTGCGTGAGTGTGTGATTGGTGTGAATCAGGTATAATGAGACTCATTTCTTCACCCAATATCTTGAAATTCTATAGTAACATGTGGTGTTTAACTGACTCCACTATGGTACATAGAATTGCACTCAATAGTCAATAGTCAGTAGTCAGTAGTCAGTAGTCAGTAGTCAGTAGTCAGTAGTCAGTGGTTAGTAGTAGTAGTAGTATAAAGTATGGGGAGTGTGAATTTCAGTGAGGGTGAGAATTAGTGGTGAGTGTTGCCTTCGCAGACTGGAGGGCTGTCATCTGCAAGAATGTAATCAGTGGGGAGTTGTCATCTCAGTCACTTGGGCTCGAAGACGTAGTGGCGTTGGTCTGAGGTAACTGGGGTTTAGTGAGTAGGTTCAGTGGATAGTTGAGTATAGTGGATAGTTGGTGAGTATGGTGTATATTAGTGAGTATGGTGAATATTTATTAGGGGGTCATACTCAGTCCTAGTCACATGACAAGACCCATGTGCCTATTCATGGCTGTAGAAATAAAGGTCTCCATTAAATCGTGGGGATGCGTTTGTGTCTATATGCGTCCCCTTTTGTCTATATGCATCCCCTTTAGTCTATTTGCGTCCCCTTTAGTCTATTTGCGTCCGTTTGCGCTGTTTGTGACTGCAGCTGGTACAACACAAAACCAGGGCGAGCACAAAACAACCAGTGGCAAAGAGGTTTTGTGTTTTCCGCCGTAGTATATAAACCGGCCCTTCCCTCCCTCTCTACTTCTAATCTCTACACTCATTCACTTTGCTATCTAATCACCATGTCTACCACTCCTGTTGCTTCTGACCAGTTCTCCAAGGTTATTTTGTGTATGTACTCAGATCTAAGTCTTTTCCAACCCTACTAACTTTAGCTTTTGTTCTCCCCTTCATGGCAGTGTACTACGCCAGCTCTGGATCGATGAGGCTGGTGCTTATCAATGTTGTCTTGTGTCTCTTCCTTTACCTTCCCGGTATTGCGCATGCCTTGTATACCGTGTTGAAGGCTCCGGAAACAGACACACCTACTAATGATAATGGTGATGGACAAAACACTTAATTGGGAGAGCTGATGGTCGCACGTCGCTTAGCTGGTTTCGCTTCGTTCTGCCTGGTTGACTGATGCATCCAAATGATGCGGGTTTATAGGTAATAAATGTATAAAATAAAGTTCATGTAGCATTTGACTTGCTTTAACTTTTCAATTGGCTGCTTTATTGAACTAGAGGGACTCCCCTCTCTGGCTTCCTTTTAAGTCCGTGCCTGGACTTGTGCTGCAGGCCCAACGCTGAGAATCCTGCACAATGCCAAGGCCAAAATCACATGCACTTTGGTGCCCTGAAAAATCGCCACCTATATAAGTGCTACTGTGAAGTTGGATCTAAGCCTTTTTTTCCACTGTTTTTTCTGAAGACTTCAATTAACCTACTGGAACATCTCGACGCTAAACCGTCACGGGACACATAGGTAGACTTGAAAAAAACTTGAGGAAGGTATATCTGCTCCACGTGACCAAAAGTAACGTGCCATACACGTGATTCAGTCTAAGGTGACTCATCACGTGACTCTATCATTGTTCTACACGAGACGCATCACGTGTCTAAACTTACACACACTGTGGCCACACGGCTGAGCAGCGCTTTCCAGACGCCACAAGTGCTCGATTTTACCAATGTTTCATAGCAGAATGTTGGAACGCAAAGGTATCACCTTCAAAGGCGAAACCTTCTCGGTCCCGGAGACCCATGATATGGTCAAGACGCTTTTCGACCCCACGGTCCGCAAGTCCATGTTTGAAATGGTCATTGTCACTCTTTTAATAGCCAACTCGCTAGTTTTCTGGGCGGCCGAGTCCAAAACCCGCATTCAGGTATTCACAGGGCTCTATATCTTTTGGCGGCTTTCCTACAACTTTGGCATTGGGTATTTGCTCAATCAGCAGAGTAACAAGTTCCGGCTTGTGCAGTGGGCCGAGAACCTCAAGGTGTTTCAAATGAATAATACGTCGCTCGTGCTGCGCATGGTCAAGACCGAGGTGCAGACGCAAATGGGCAAGAAATACCGGATCCAGAAGTACCCCGTGGCTTTCAATACTTGGTTGATTTTCCGGAAGGTGGTGGATTTGATCTTGATGCAGGACTTCACCGCTTTCGTGTGTTTGGTGGTTGCAATTTGCATCGATGATGATTACCAGTTCATGCGTGGAGATGCTACGCTCACATGGGTCCGTGTGGGTTTGGGAGTGCTGCTCATTTTGTTCAACTTATGGGTCAAGGTCAATGCTCATAATACTATCAAAGATTATGCGTGGTACTGGGGCGATTTCTTTTTCCGGCAGATCAACAATGAGGACTTGATCTTCGATGGAGTGTTTGAGATGTTCCCCCATCCCATGTATTCCATTGGTTACATTGGTTACTATGGCTTTGCCCTTATAGCCAAGTCGTACCTTGTGCTTACGGTGGCTATCTTTGGGCATTTCCTCCAGATGGTATTCTTACACTATATTGAGAACCCGCACATCGATAAGATCTACGGCCCTTCGCCTAGTGAAACGGGGCTCTTGAAGCTTATTAAGGTGAAGGACTTGACGCATTTCCAGAACATGAAGCCGTTGGTGGGTTTGGTCAACTTCAACTTGTTGCGGGCCAGTGACTTCATCAACTTGATCAATGTGTTGACGTACTCGATGCTCATTCCAATCCTTGCGTCCATATCCAGCTCCAACGTTAGGATAGTCACGCGGTTGCTTTTTTACTTGGCCATTTTTATCAAGGCCTTGGAGTGTGTGCTGATCAATACGGTGTTGGTTTTGCAGTCGAAGTTCAAGGTATTTTCCAAGTTCTACCTTGCCAACTCGATTCCTGTGGAGAACTCGTTGAACAACTTTGCCATTCTTTATAACTCGTTGATCAACTTGACCTACTCCAGTTTCTTTGGCTTGAACTTGTACAAGCTTTTGAACAAAGCCCAATTTACGGGCGACTTATTGGCCGTCAATCACTTGTACTTGAGGGTATTCTTTGGGGTGATCCTCGTGGTGACGCAGATCTGGATCAACTTCAATATCATCGACTCCATCGGCTACTTTGGCTGGTTCTACGGTGATTTCTTCATCCCCAAGTCGTCGTTGATGCCCCAGAGATCGCAGTTGACCAAGGCAGGCATCTACCGCTACTTGAACAACCCAGAACAGGTGTTTGGCATGTGTGGAGTCATGGGTATCACGCTCATCATTCCTACCTTAGACAATATACTTCTCTGCTTGTTGTGGACCGTCAACAACTTCTTCCGCATCAACTTCATTGAGAAGTTGCACATGATCAATGTGTATGGGGAAACTGAGGTGATGAAGGACTCGGGTGTCACCAAGACGCTCAAAAAGCACTTTATCCCAGAGAGCTTATCGAAGAAGACGCCCGAGTTCGAGAAGACCAAGAAGAAGAGATCCAGCTCGTTTTTCCTCGAGTCTTTTGACAAGTTTCTCAATGATGGGGGTAAGGAGGATCATAGACAGTCCATTTCCGAGGTATCCCAGAGCAGGTACTTCCTGAATAGCGACTACATGTTGGAGGTGGAGTCCAGCAAAGAGACCAACCAATATCTTCAGCCAAAAACAGAAGACAATAATACCGACTTCCCGTCGTTTTATGTTGGAGAAGCCATATCGGTGCAGTTCAAGGCGCCCAAGAGCCACTCCAAGAACGACTGGGTGGGACTCTACCGAATCACCCAGCTGTCGTACTCCAGGTACAAGACGTTGATTTCGTCACACAACCGGTGGACGTATACGGGCGAAGAGGCCAGTGGAAGCCTTGTTTTCAGCGGCGAAAAGCTCTTTTGGGCCAACGGCTTCTACGAGTTCCGCTACCATATCGACGGCAAGCATGACGTGGCATATGTGTCGAAGCCTTTTGAGATCAAGCACCACCACATCAACATCCCCACGCAGGCCGACGATGGCAGCGTGTCAGCATTAGCAGAAGATTTGAGACGGGGGATCTTCAACCAATTCGGGTGTATTTTGAGTGATGACTCTACTCCCATCTTTGCTTTGATCTCACAGTCACCCAATGTGTTGGACACCTACGTGCGGCTTTCGGAAATGATCTCCAAGTCCACGGGCATTGCCATCACCAAGCGGTTTTTGATCTACAACGATAACGAGTCGAAGAATACCTTCACGGTGGCCGCGTTGGCCCGCAAGTTGATCCACATCAAGAGTGCGCTTCGTGAGTTGAGTCCAGGTGACGACCTCATTTTGGAGAAAAAGGAGCAGTAACATGGAGAAGAGGAAAGAAGAAGAGGAAAGAAGAAGAGGAAAGAAGAAGTGAAAAGAAGAAGTGAAGAGAAGGAGACAGTTTGTGGTCAGTGATGATGGGAAATGAAGATCTCTTTTGGTGCAGTTGGCCATGACTCAGACTTCTACACTTCGTCTGTTAAGATTAAGACCAATGCAGTTTAGAATGCTGTAGAATGGTACTTTCCGTAAGTAGAAGCTATTATAGTCGAAAATCCTTGTAGGCTATAGACTCTATTGTATAGTCTTCAACCCCGGTGCGTGCGATTACCAATAAACAGACGGTGATCTGCAGTACCACCACAGATATGACACTGGATGTATACAGTATTCGAACCACGATAGAAAGGGTGGACTTCCACTTTATATTTCACATGCAGGATTCCACCAAAAATATGATGGTTCAAATAATGAATGGTTAGTATGAAATGACTCAATCCTGTACACAAGGACTCATAAGAAATAACCTTTCTACGGTACCCATTCTCCCAAATTGTTTATATAGTATTCAGTATATAAGATTTATTTAAAATATGAAACAAAAATAATGGGTTTTTGAAGAATTGTTATATCTAGCATCCTGAGTAACAAAAATCCATAATTATGGCCAATACCAAGGATCATTATACCCCAAAAGAACTACCTTTTTGATATCCGATTTTTACTGATTCTAACCATCCCTGTCATCCACATTCCCACTTACTCTTAGACTCCTAGTCTACTCCTAGCACTACACTAATATACACTACCACTACACTAATATACACTACCACTACACTAATATACACTACCACTACACTAATATACACTACCACTACACTAATATACACTACCACTACACTAATATACACTACTACTTACTACTACTTACTACTTATCACTAGTTGAACGTATGAGACTCGCACGTCTCATACACACTGCATTCTGAACAGAGTGGGATGAGTATGCACATCAAAAGGTTAGAATGCAGGAGTACAGATGAAACTGACATATGAGAGCCACTCCTGAAACCGGGCATGGAGTGACTGAGTATCTGAAGCAAGATAAGAGGAAGGATCCAATGAGACACCTCTGAAGAAAAGCCTTTGTGCAGAAGCATGCAAGAAGGGGTGTTTGAGGAACTTACGGTGATCACTCCGGTGAAGGAGGTATCAGAAGGAAATGCAAGAGTCTGGTTGGAATGCCAAATGAGGGATTTAATCCGAACGGTCGGGACGACCACACGCACGGGGGTCATGCCGTGGAAGGGGTTCCGGTCGTTGTCTATATAAAGCGAAGGGCGTTCCGCTTTATTGAACCATTATCGAAACAGTCCAGTCATAACAAAGACAGAAAGGAGTTACGAATATAACTAGCTTAACAAAGAATATAAATGACTGGACTATCACTGAAGTACCTTACTTATTGGAGTTGTTAAAGAACAAAGAGATTGGGGTTCCTACATACGCGAGTGTTAACAGTAACGCGCAACAGTTATTACTAGTCAGTGTCAGTTTAGTACTAGTCTACTACTACTTAGTAGTTTCAACTTTCTATCAGAAGTCGGTTGGTGATTACTTAGTCCACTTCCACTTACTACCACTGCTAACTCTTGGTACTCCCAGGAAGAGTATGCAGTACACCCATGGCCAGAGTGCTTCGGTGAGCACCTGTGACCAATGGAACACGGCCCAATTTCAACTCGCAAAATTTTCCAATTCCAATTACTTCACGATTCCAATTACTTCACGATTCCACATCACTGAATCTCAACACTCGCTCCGTGGCTCATTCCATGTCTCACAGCTCTTTCAATTCTCGTTCACTACTCTACACTACACTGGAATGTCTACAAAAGGATATCGTCTTTGTTGCGCAGTATTGCTAACATTCGCATATGTACCAACACCAATCCCTTTGTTCTCTAATGGGAAAGGCACGTCAGTGATAGTCTCAGTCATTTGTATTCTTATCTAAAGCAGTTCTATGCGTAACTCCTTTCCCTGGTATCACTGGACTGTTCCGATACTCCTCCAATAAAAAAGGAAACCCTCGCTTTATATACACCAATCCGCAACCTGATCCACGGAACGGCTCTCCGTCCGCCATCCTTCCGGCCTCTCTGATTGGATCCCTCATGCGTGAGTACTCTCAGAGATCTTTCATGTGCATCCTGCATTCTTATCCTCGTCTCGTATTTCAAGTATGCTGCGTATAGACTCGCACGTCTCATCCGTTCAGCAGTATTATACTAGTATACTCGTGGGTGTTATTCAGACGTTGGTGGATGATTTCGGGCGGTTTTTCGTGGATAAGAGCATGACTGCGAAAAGTTGCGAATGGGAAAGGGTGCGAAATCGGGTGCGAAAAAGTAGATATATCTCACCCGGTGTAGTAAGGTCTGCGGAAGAAAGTCGTCTTTAAAAATCGAATAGTGCTTTTTGCCCTAAAAAATTCTTATTGAAATCTTATGCAAACACCGTCCAAGCCCTGTCCAAACCTTATCGAAATCCTAGCTAATCTTAGCCAAGTCCTAGCCAAATACTTCCTGACTCTATGCCCTACTTTACCATGCAGGTCCACGAGTTGGCGCGCTCAAGAATACATACAACTAAATACTCCTCTCTATCTAGTCTCCATTTGCGCCCTGACATATCCAAGTCTACTACTACTACTACTACTCACTATTGTTACCTACTCACTACTCTAAGGACCAACTACTACTACTACTACTACTACTACTACTACTACTACTACTACTACTACTACTACTACTACTACTACTACTAAGGACTAAAACTAGTACTACTAAGCAAGACTACTAGTGCTACTCACTACTCACTACTATCTATTGACTACTTACTAGTACTGACTACTGACTACTCACTACTAGTACTACTAGTACTACCATCTAATGACTACTTACTAGTACTGACTACTACTAGTACTACTGACTAGTGCTCACTACTACTACTGACTATTACTGACTAGTTCTACTGAGGAGTACTACTAGTACTGAATACTACTATTTACTGACTACTGACTACTAGGACTGACCACTAGGACTGACCACTAGGACTGACTACTTACTACCACCACTACTACTGGACTACAATTTACAGACCAGACTAGTACTACTGAAGAGGACTCATTACTCATTACTACTGACTATTGGACTATTTACTGACTACTAATGACTACTACTCACTAGTACTGACTACTCGCTAATACAACTTTCGAACTACTGGGTACTAATGACTACTGACTACTGGCTACTACTGGTACTTACACTACTAGTACAACTGCTGGACTACTGACTAGAACTACAGACTACAGACTAGAACTACAGACTACAGACTACTGCTGGACTATAGATACCGACTACCGACTTCTCACCTGTGATACGTCTAGAGGTTGAGGATGGTGTTAGCCTTTGCAGTGAAAGGGTTGGTGATCAGACAAATGGATATCATGACAGCTTCTTGAATGGAGTCTGAGAAGAAACCTATATGAAGCAACTGGAAGGGTAGGTTCAACAAAGAGAGATATTAAGTCCCCAGACCAGAGATATCTTTATATGCATTGAAACAGGCCCCTCGTCTATGGCATCAAGTCATTCACAGAGCCATTATGAATTTGGGTTGATGAGGTGCTTATCAGAACCATGAGTGTATTGGAGCTTCCACGAGAAGGTGCTCACGATTGCATTCTACGTGATGTATTCAATTTCTGATGTGTGGAGGTACTGTTGAAACTCTCTAATTCTTTGATATGAAGGATCTAGGAATACTGAAGAAGTTCTTGGCATGAACATAGAATCTGGGGATACACAATTGGTTTGAGTCTGGATTACACCCCAAAGCTATTACTGCTACTACTAGTACTACTAGTACTGCTACTACTACTGCTACAGACTACTAACTTGTGATGTGACTGGTTATTGTTGACTTCTTCTCTACTGACTGTCGTTGAAACTGGTTCACTTCCAATAGTCATCACTATGGTCTACTCTTTCAGATGTATCACCATCTCGTCTTAGTGCACGTACTAATGTGCAGTGTCAGGGTGTAATGTCTCCATTGGGTTACGGAAAGGCTTTGGTGGCTTTGGTGGCTCTAGTGGCTTGACAAACTTGGAATAGTCCATGGTGGAACTCCTTCGGATTCGGACATCATTATACTACCCTGAAACCATCAATATTCACCACAATATTGTCACTACTATCTATTATCTAAGGATGGGTAGTAGAAAGAATGGTTCTAATGTTGTGAGTGCTTTCAGTATATTCCCAGCTTCAACCATTAAACTGATCCATTAAACTGATCCATCATACTACTACAAAACTCCGCTTTCTGCCATCGGGATTCTAGTCCTATCCTTCATTCATAGTGAAGGAATACACTATGAGTAGCAGAGTAGTTTATGGATAAAACCCAATCAGAAATAATCGAAATGTCTTCAGTGGTCGTCCATAAAAAACCGTGACATAACTCTATAGACACGCCTGCATATAACGGCTCTTCCTTAGTACACTCCATGTATTTCACCCTGAGGTCATTGACCATTGACCATGAATAACGTGATTGATCTGGGATCTCAACCATGGTATCACGTAACCAACATGGCTCTGACCCGGTCTAATGAAGCTCAATAGATCCGTCTGGGATCAACAGACACATGGAACCCCTTTTTATCTGGATGGCCTCATCAGTAGAGTATGTTTGTGCTAGTCCAGAGCACTTGGCTCGGCAGTCTGCTGGAGCAAGAAGCCATTAAGGTTATGGCGAACAAAAGTGGCCATGTCAAGACACCCTTGCACCAGGCCTTCCAACACATCCTCCTGGCTGCCGTCTCCCTGCACCCAGAACGCCAGCATTTCTTTATTCTTCATGGTCATGAAAGCTGCCACACACTCACTGGTCTTGGCCTCGGCATCGGAAGCATATGCATCCAAAAGGAAGGATCCAGAACTCTGGCGAACGTGGCCGCACGTGACCATATCCCTGATCTCCACCCCCGAGTCCACCAACGCCAACGACGTACAGTTGGTGACCCACGCAATCAAATTCAACATCGAGCTGGTGCTGGCATTAAAGGAGAGCACATTGACAAACACATCGATGGTGGATTTGGGGTACTTTTCCAACACAACCGCAGGTAGAAATGCTGTTTCAACAAACGTACTGATTTTCTGCTCGATATTGGTTAAGCCCGTCCGAACGTTCTGCCCTCCAGACTGGCTGCCATTTTGAGTCCCACTCTGGCCGTTATATAACACTTCGTTGGGCTGTGTTATGTATGGGAGAAACTTGGTTTCCACAGAAAACGATGCTCTATCAACAAACAGCCCCTTAATGGGCCGGGGGCCAAAGATGCCCACCTCGATGATGGTGTCTGCAATTTCTAGGTATGCCAGGCCGTTTGCATTGGTACTGAGGCCGGACTTGAGGAAAAAAGGTCTAGTTTTCGTTCCATGCAGTTCTGCTTTGGGTTCTATTGACTGGCTGCTTTTGCTGGGAGCAACCGGCCTTACGGCATCGGCGGGACCGGTGATTCTCCTTCTGTCACTCATGGCGGTGGAGAAGCGATGGGTGCGGGTAGATGAAGTGTCGATCACGGGTCGATCACGTGTAAAACCACGTGAGAAGTCACATGATAAGCACACGAGATCACGTGACTTTTCACGTGGATATCGGATCATCTTCACAACTGCGAATCCAGCATGTTCTGGAGAATCAGCACACAGAATGGGGTTGTGCCTGCGCTCCAACGGCTCTTTGGGTTTCTCCAGGAACAACCCAGACTGCACGTAGTATACTTCAATTGCACAACGGCAGCGACGATTTTGGAGGTGGCGCGGCAACTTCCCGATGCGGAAATGCTCAAGAGCTTCGACTACCAGAAAGTCACCAATGTGGAGGAAATGGTGCAGTTTCCTGTTAGCGAAAACCAGTGGGTGGTGATCGAGCAGCTTGATGCCATCATGCAGGAACCATGCAATTTAACCTACGCAGACTTGAACCGTTCTCTTTCCCTGCTCATGAACTCCATGTCTAATGTGATATTCTTGGACGACTGGGCGTATTTGGACCAGTACTGGCTCCGGAAACGCTTAGACCAATAAGGTCAAAGATTGATTAAAACCACCTGGAGAAAATAAGTCCACCTTACCAGTGGCGTACTTTAAACCGTCAAACAAGGGGACCAGGGACTTGGACATCCCAAAGGAAGGCAGGTGATTATCATGTGATTATGTGATTATCATGTGATTATGTGATTATGTGAAGAGATTATGTGAAGAAGGTGGAGGGAGTACATATAAGACCCGTTCCAAGTCTCTTCCCTGTTACCAGCTCATGATAGCTCTGTCTATTTACTAACATAGCCCACATGACAGGTGAAGCACGTGACGGAGGCATTTTAAAGGAATGCAGAATTCATGATGGTCAAGATCTCCATGAGACTGGAGAAAATGGAAGTGTGGTGGAGAAAATGGAAGTGTGGTGGAGAAAAGCAGGACTTCTGGAGGATACCAATACCAATTAATATATGCTTGAAAAGTCTTCCACCACCAGACTATTATAAAGAAGGTGACTCTCTCCCTATAGTCATTCGTTGAAGAGATCATCACCAGACATGAACATGGGCCATGCCATACCACACAGTGACACTATACTCACCAATCTCCAGATGAACAGATAAGTAGATTAGTACTTAGTGTTCTGACCATACTGTGAAACTAGTCATGAAGGGTCAAATGACCAAGAACCAATCCTTAGCTTAGCAATCAAGACCAAGAGGGTACTGCATACAAACCACCACACCAAGAAATCGTTAAACAGAATCGTCAATCCTCATTATATTCTCATGGGTTCAGGAGTACAGAGAATAGATGGAAGGAAGAGAACAAAAAGGTTGATCATACCATTCTCTTATGACTTGGTACCTTCACTTTGACGTTCATGCACATACTGGAATGGTAGAAGCAGTAAACTTGTTGGTCTTAATCTCATAGTTGAATCCGTCAATGGAGAATGATGGGTGTTTTTTGCTGGAATCTTGGGCCTAGAAAAACAATAAGAGGCTAGAAACTAGCGTTCCTCATATTAAACCACTCAAGAAGTCAATCACACTTCTTTTTCTTTACTCAGCCTTGTAAAAGTCATTGGAATTTTGGAAATCCATGATCAATACTGACAATTTGTCCCATTGATGGGTCTCAAAGATGGTCAGTACACTTATCCAAACAAATGAGACGTAGAGTAGACAACCAGACAAGTAACCAGACAAGTAACCAGACAAGTAACCAGACAAGTAACCAGACAAAGTACCAGGTTGAGTAATAGACAGACTAGCTAGGACTAGACCGAGACCGAGTATTCTTATGCTGAGACTTATCTACCTATCCTAAGTAAAACAGTCGTAAGTCAGTAATTCAGTGATTCAGTAAATCAGTAAGTCATGACAGTCAATCTTAGTCTGAGAGACAGACAGACAGAGAGACTAGACTGATTCTTAAAGTCTGCCACAGTCAATAGTCAGGATATTGCTTCTGGTGCCACTTGGAATGTCTTGGATAATCCTGGTAACTGCCATGGGTTCAGTCAAAGGTTGAACCCTGATATGGAAGTCTCACTCATTAACATTTCATGTTAAAAACTTGGAATTGGTCAATTTTGGTGGATATGACGAGATGGAGCAGAAGACGATGCGTGGGTACCTCAGCAGAAAAAGGCCCTATGCAAAACACCCTTTTCGGGCTGCAATTGTTATAAAAGTTGGTTTGTTAAGATACCACAATTCCGGACACCATCTCCTTTTTTTGGGAACATGCTATGCATGGGTCGTTTTTTAAACGTGGTGTAGATGCAAATTCCGACCGCGGCCCCAATCCCGGGGGCTCGCTATTATCATCCACTTAGTATACACTATCTCCATTGCTGCTTTCCTGATCAGTCCAAAACCTGTAAAACCTAAGGGTTCGAATTCGCCACTCAAAATCAGTCCTTTAGTACCAATCATTCTTGAATATTGTAGTCTAAAAGTTACTAAAGACAGTACTAGAGACAGCACTAAAGACAGTACTAGAGACAGCACTAAAGACAGTACTAAAGACAGCACTAAAGACAGCACCAAAAGTAGAATGTCCACACATTAGACCAATCGCAGACCATTTTTAGTACTAATTATAAGCTATCAAAAAAGTAGTGTGGGATAATAGGGGAGGAAATCGCACCTTATATATTGCGGGCGCTGCATACAAACATCTCTCGTATCTGCCTAAACCAAACTGAGCAGTATCAGATCTAGCACCAGTATACAGGATTCAGAGTATATAATGGAGAGTCATAGTCATGTATACAGGATTCAGAGTATACTGTACACTATCCCCTCCTATATACAGTACACAGTGCTAGTCTTGGCGACGGAGCAACAAAACGTTTATATGCACGAAAATCCCGACAATTATTCCAAGAGTCTAAATTTTAGTGGACCCTCGCACTTGTCTCGAGTCGTCCGAGTCCCACCAACCATGACGAGATTTGAGATTTGAAACCATTTTTGAAACCATTTTTGAACCCATTTAAGAGATTTGAGATTTGAAGCCGTTTTGAACCCATTTTTTTAAAACCTTGATCTCCACATTAATTCAATTGTCTTTTTGGTCTGATGACTTTACCCTTTTTTCGGCTTGTTTTCCTCGCTCGTGTTTTTAGTCTCCACCTTCCTGCACATAGCATGCCCCGCGAGCGCCCCGTCCTGCACCCAAGCCGCCTTCTGCCGCGTGCCCCACACTGTCCTGCATTCTTTGTGGGGGGCACTCCATACGGCTCCACCCCATCCTCCATTTCCCCAATCTCTCTCTTTTTCTTTCCTTAATTACCGCTTCTTTTCCTTCTCCCTCTTTATATTCCTCCTCCTCCATACCTCTGTACCTCCGTACCTCCATGTCTCCTTCTATATTCCTGATGGAGTCGGTGGAGAGTGTCGTTCTTTCCCCCTGCTCTTCAGGCGGTACAATGGTGGATCTAGGGCACGTGGACTATGGGCTAGACCGGCTCTCCCAGACCCTCCAAAGCACACAAAACCAAGATCCCCTGCAAAGTCCACAAAACCAAGATGTCCACCAAACTACACGAAACCAAACTCCCCTCCAAGATCCCCTCCAAGATCCCCTCCAAGATCCCCTCCAACCACCAGTTTCCTCGGCGCTAAAAATTGTTCTTCCCAATTTGGTGGACCATATCATGGTGGCAAAACCAGAGCTCGATGCTTTTGTGGCACAAACAACGCTGAATGCTTCCATCTTACATCTCTTGATCTATTTGTTTGCCAAAAAGGTACATCCCCAAATCCAATCCATCAACAACATCAAGCTTCTCCATGTTGGCCGCATGTACCACGTGGGAAAATTGCAGCATTTATGGGCACCCACCCCATTGATCAGTGATATAATTGAAATGTTCCCCACGTTCCAACTCCTCATTTGCCCTAATATAGAAGGCCCGCCATTGGAGATGTCTATATGCCGCATGCTCCAATCATGTTCAAGTGCAACTCCAAACATCGACTCCATGACTCCTCCAGCCACTTATGCCGAGGCCATGGTGAGAATGTTCCGTGCACGCAGAAACTCCCGGAAAAACTCGGTGGATACTCTAGACTCCAGTCAATCTGGTGCCACGCGTTTTCTTCTGCGTGGGTCAACTACTGATACTGAGGAAGGTTCTTCGTTAGTGATGTCATTGAAGATCAAAAGGTCTTTCAAGAGAATCGTAAGGAAAACGAGGCTGCTAGGTCTTCCGTCGCAGTATGGAATCGGTCTAGACCACCGTCTCTGATATGAGTGATTACTGAATATATTGGTCTTGATTACTGAGTTGGTCTTGATTACTGAATTGGTCTTGAGTACTGAATTTATTGGTCTTGATTACTGAATATATTGGTATTCATTACTGAATATATTGGTGGAGTCAATGTTTCTTAATTCAGAATCTAGAGTGGTGCAACTGTTTTGGGAAATTTCTCGAGATTAGAATTACTTATAGTGGGTCTCCCAATAATCTGCAGTTCAATTGAATGTCAATGACTGATGTCAATTGAGAGTTTGCTTGAATGGGCTATTCCAATCTCAATTATCTCCAAGACTTCTATTTCTAGACTACTTCTAGATCTACTTCTAGACTACTTCTAGATCTACTTCTAGACTACTTCTAGATCTACTTCTAGCTCTATCTACTGGATCCTACGGGTGTTTATCCCATTCGACTTCCATTTCAATTGGTGTTTGCAAAGACTAACGAACGGATACTTGATTTCTGACCAGACCTATATCCTTCTGCTTTGTCATACAAAGCAATTTGGTACTAGTCTGTCTAATGCAGATATAGTTTGGGTGGTCCTAACAATAAGAACGTGGTATACTTAGAGGGTATATTGGAAGAATTCCTGCTGAAAAAGTCCCAAGGATTTATGCACGGACGGTTGGAACGAGGGAGTTACCCAGGGCTCCGGCAAGATCCGAGCTCCACGCTTCTTAGAGTATCAGGGACCAAATCCACATGGATCCAACTCACCGAAACAGCTTACCGACACAAATGGTAATGCCCAACATGACTGTATGATGACTATGACATGGTCGTGTCAATACAGCGATCTCTCTGATTATCTCTAGGAGTGACTATGACAGAGATAAATCCTTAGACAAGGCTCATCACTCGACCCTAACTTAGCCCAAGAATACATCAGTCTTTGAGCTCCATCCACAGATTAGAGCAGAGAAACCCTTCACTCCAAGTTGATGACTGACGAATAGTGAACATGCAAAGTGAACATGATGGGGAGGAATAGTGGACATAAAGGTAAATGACCACATTAGGACTCAAGTCAACTTAATAGGACTGTGAGGTCTTTTCTTGTGTTGGAATCTTCTCACCATCACTCATTTCATGACTTGCACATCTGAACTGATCTTAAGAAGCCATATCTCTATGACTCTTGTTTATTATGGTTGATTATTCTTGGTCTCCATCTTGATGTCCCTAAAGTCTTGAGTTCTTGTTTTCTTGAGTTCTTGTTCTCTTGATGTCTTGTTCTCTTGAGGTCTTCAATAGCTGGATATATTAGAAAAGGATAGGGTATGGAAAGAAATACTGTTTGAAAACAGTGGTAGATTTTCTAACCATTATTACCCAATCCAAATCGATCCCATTAATAGGTCACAGTCGGTTCCTGACCATCTGTGGGTAGTGGTCGACTCATCAATAGAAAAGCCCTTCCTAGACCCATTTCTGTGACCCCAAGGATGCGTACTCCTCCACACAGCTGGCACAGTAATCCTCGATTGAGTCCAAAGCTGCAAGATCGTGGCCGTCCAAAATGCCCTCACTCTTTAATCTCTCGCATGTGGCCTTTTCATTGACCAACCAGTTCCTCCACTCAGTTCGAGCCAACTCCTCCTCAAAGCCATTGAGCATGTTTAGCGTGAGGAGGAGCTCGTTGCGCTGGATGGAAATATCCACCAACGCCTGCCGCAACTTATCGTCCATGGCCCGTGCCTGGCTGGTCTGGAACGGTCTCTGGTCATTGTTGTAGTTCAAGATGAACGAGTTTTTCTCGAACATCCCGAAACATTGCGATGTGCTGGAGTTCTTGCCCACCGTGAGGTCCCGGTAAACCAACTCCTGCACATCCTTAAGCGACACGGCCCGCTGGAGCTTGCTGGAGTCCACGCTGACCAACTTCTCCGCCAACTGGCCCGAGTGCCGCACCTCCCAGTAGTGCTTGATGTTGGAGCCTCCAAGGAACACGTTGGAGAGCGAAAGAAGCACGATGAGGCCCACAAGCACCGAGTGCATGGAGATCTTGTGGAAAAACGTCCGGAGCACGCCGAAAACAAGGGCCACCAATGCAAAAACAGAACTCTTGGCCTGCGTGGCCACGAACGTCAAGTAGAACTCGAGGAACCTCCACCGGCCGATGGTGGGCCCCAAAAGCGGGCGTTTCGGGGCCAATTCCGAGCCGGCCGGCTCCACAGCGATTTTTCCATAGAAATATGCTGCTCGTGGAGTCTCTCCCTTATGGCCAATCACACTCGCAGCCTTGGACACTTCAGACCTGAAAAGAGAAATGAACAGCCGTGTAAATGAGCACCGCATGTAGTACACGAGAAGCGTCCACATCAGATACTGCGAGGTCAGCACATCACAGAAGAACTTGATGGTGGAGTGGTTGCCCATGGTTTTCCGCACCACGATGCGGTGGGTGAAGAAGAACCGGGGACCACGCTTGATGGCGAAGGGCAGGCCCGAAATGCGGAGACTGAACATCTCTCCCTCGATATATTTCTCCACCTCCTGCTTGACGGTGAAGCGGCCATTGGTCCTGAAATTCAGCGAATACTCCAAGATGTTTTCCTTGACCATGAAACACTGGCCATCGGCTGGCTTGCGCCAGAGATTGATTTCGTCGTACTCCAAATGGGTGAGGAGGAAGACCTCGTTCAAAATGGTGGATTCGGAGCCACAGAGAACGTGGAAAAGTGCTTTTGGAGGGAGATTGACCGTGAGCTCCGCGCTCATGGGACAAATCTCCACTTTTTCCTGGTTCATCCGCCCGGTTGAAAGCTGATGCTGCTTTGGAGTAGTCTCCACGGGTTCCTTCACTGCAAAGCTTTTGTCCAATGGGATGCCGTTTTCTTGGATAATCGGTGCATTGGAGCCGGAAATCCGGACCTGTGAGTGTGGAGACGCCAGTACACTCCTGGACTTGGCATGGGCCTTATCCAAAGCCACCAAAGACTCAATGAGGTAAAGAATGCCGCTTTTTCCACTGGCGATGGAATTGAACAAGAAATTGAGCTTTGTCTCCACCAACACCCCATCGTCCAAAAATAACTTGGTCTTGAACTTGCCCTTCACAAGCGTCAAGAGTAAATCATCGAAATGTTTGTGCTTTGCACATTGCGCCGTCACGAACAAGTCGATAGGAATCTTGCACATGGAGACAAAACCCATGGAGTGCACATACAGGTAGAAGAAGCGCTGGGTGAAGAACTGGGTGGCCCGGAGCTGCTGGGTTTTGTTGGGGGAAAGCAAGCAGTTGTAAGAGACCAAACAGCATTCCGAGGGCTCCACTGCATACTCGAAAAGCGCCCGTAATTGGTAATCCTTGGCAATCCATTCGTTGGGGTAATTGGAGGGATACCGGATTCCTGCCCCGCCAATCTGCTTGGTGTGATCCTCCATTTCGTCTATCTTCTCCTTCTCCTTTTCCTGCTCAATCTTGTCTGTTTTGTGCTCTGGGGTGAACATATGGTAGAGCCCCCAGTTTATTGACCCCGTCATATTGGCATTCATGGCCGTGGGCACGATGGTGGAGCCTATCAAGCTATAAGCCATGATGGAGCTCTTGGTGGTTTCCGTGGTGAAGGGAAGGTAGATACGGGCAATCTTATCGTAGGTATGCCTTTGGAAGAACTCCTCGCTGCGCTCCAAATACGCAGACAACTTGCTGCTGGTGATGAGCTGGCCCTGAGAGTTGTAAAGCTTGGTGGAGGTGATGTTTCGGTCGGTCACGGTGTTCTGCGACGATTGGAGCTCCATCACTAACGGTGGGTACCGGCCACTGGCAATGGTCAAGAGATTGTGCATTTCGTCGGATTCGTCCACCACCCTGTTTTTGGCGTTCTGAAAGACCTTGAGCCACGACTTGAGCTCCTTTAGGCTCTCGGCCTGGAGAACCATGGCTGTGTCCTTAGTCTTGACTTCAAAGCAAAACTGCCGGTCTTCATTGGGACAGTACTTGACGTTGCAGAGCAAAATACCAAACTTGTCGGTTTCCTGCACCGAAGTGGCATCCGGGCTAAGCACTAGGAACCCAAGGATGCCGTCCTGAATGAAGGCCCATCTCTTGACCCAAATGGGCTTGGTGGGGGTATTCGGAGCCCAGGTTTTCATGCACAAATACCCCATTTTCTCCACCAGCATCTCGTCCGTCTCCTCAAGCATCTTCCGGTTGAGGAGATTAGACCGGTAGTCGCTGGGGTTGGTGGAGGGCTGGAACAGTTCGATTGTATGCACCTCCACGTTATTTTTGGCGGCCATAAGATCCTTCAGAAGGTTTTTCAAGCTCTCTTTGTCCATCTCATAGAAAGCCTTGGTTCGGAGCACTGTGTTCCAGATTTCCGACACTGGAGCAAAGTTAGATATGTTCTGGCGTCCGGCTTGACTTCTCCATAAATGGAAATTCAAAGCCAAGAGTCTATCATTGATGAAATGCGTCAATTCAAACATCTCCACCACCAAATCAAGGCTCATCTTCATGTAGTCTTTCCGGATATTGGCCAAGGCCACCAGGTGCTCAAGGAGCTTATCTGCTTCGCGGACCTTGGAAGTTCCCATGTGGATGGCATAGAAACGGTCGTATTTCTCCTGGCACATGGTAAAAGCTTCCCGAATCGACGTATACTCACTCATCCGGTCCACGAGCTCCTTCTTGATGCTCTCCATGTGCGGCACATTGATATGGAAGGTGGAGATGGCCTGGGTCCAGATAGCCTTGAGCAGGTCCCGTGAGTCCCGCAAAAGGTCCACCACATATTCCAGGTCCAACACTCCGTCCTGGAGATACGACGGCACCAAGTAGTCGAGGAGCGAGAGCACCGACGTGAAGTTGGCAAGTTGCTTGGGGACCTTGGCGAACGATGCAAACAATGCAAGGAACCATCGCTGGGTATGGTTTAGCTGCAGGTCCAAGTAGTTGACCGTGGCTCTGAATGTGGGCAGATCGAGGGCTGCCTCTTTGAAGGCCACGGAGATGAGTTTAAACTGGAACTCGGGCTTTTCCGTTTCCGACATCTTATGAATTTGAAATTGGATGAATAATTAGGGAGTTCCAATTTTTATCTGTTATTCAGGTATATGACCCAGTAGAAGTACCACGTATTAAGATCAAGTCCAGGTATTCAATCAGAATTCTGATCAGTCCAGGTAAGAATGCAGGTCTTGAGGATTCTGGTATCAATGTATACGTAATCCAAGGATACGTAGTTTTTAGGTATAATCCAGGTATCAGAGCAACTTAATTCAGGCCAAGATATCAGTCCAAGTCACTCAATCCAGGGAATAGGAGCGTATAAGGGAATAGGAGCGTATAAGGGGATAGGAGTGTATAAAATCAGGGATTCACGAATAGTTCCAGTGGCAACAGCAAAAGCCAAGTCAGGAATCCAATAGAAGGTATTTCCCTCCAAACAGATCTTCAACAGTTTCAATATCAAATTTCAATATCAACAAATTCCACGATTAAAAATCCACTATTAGTAGTCCGTCCAGGTCAATGATCACTGAGGCGGTCACTGAGGCGGTCACTGAGGAGGTCACTGAGGCGGTCACTGATTATGAGCAGTCAATGAGTCGGACCAAGGTCGATCTGGAGTAATTGATAGGACAAAATGACGGCGAAAAACAGATGAGTATTTTTGAATCTACCCTTTTGGAAAAAGGGGGGAGGGGCCAGATTCAGAAGAAGGATCAGACTCAGAAGAAGGATCGGATTGGGTGATCAGCGGTAGCACGTGAGAGGACAGGGTTGGGTGCAGTACGTCTGAATGGGGAGACAATATGCAGGACGCAATATACGAACCAAAGAAATGTTTTTGGGCGAATAGAAGGCCAGGATCGAAGGGGGTTCCACGTGACAGTGGTGATTAGTTATGGTTGGAATTGACGTGCAGCTGCGGAGCGCATATAAACATCCGTACACCACAACACCCGTACACCAGCACCAAAATTGACCACTAAATCAATAAATCTTTGTAGAAGCAATGTCCAAGAACGTAATGTTCTACACTGGGTGGCTATATGCAGTTGAAACTCTCGTATTTAGATGATCCGGCATATAAAAACACAAAAAGTCCTGCATGCAACTACACCCTTATTCAACTCTATTGGGTATTCTATATACACATGTATAAGAATATCATTTCCGAGTATTTTGGGATCATAGAAGACGGTTCAGTTTCCACCATTTCTCTGAACATTTCTCTGAACAATATCTGCCCTTTTTTCCATTTCACATTGAGTCTGGTCACGTGAGTCATCATCTCTCCTTCCTAGGGTCCTTAGAATCGCCCTAAACACCTCATGTCGTAGACTGACTTCTTTTTTGCCGGGCCACGTATCCTGCATATAGCGCCCTTTCTTCATTTATTGTGGTAAACTCTAGAAAGACAGTCTAATCTGAGTCTTCTGAACTTTCATAACTTCTCAACTTTCGGATTATTTGACTCTCCATTTGTCCATGGTTAGGTTGAAACATCTGGAACTGCCTTGGTTGTGTGCAGTACCCGGATAAACTCTTGAGGCATATGATGGCACGCTTTCACAGTCCTTTGATTCGTTGTTCTTGAGTGAGCAATTTGCATCAAGAAAAAAGCCAAGAGTCAAGCAACAAGTCAAGAATCAAGAAAAAGTCAAGCATCAAGAAAAAGCCAAGCATCAAGCACCAAAAGAAAGCAGGGCTCGAGTCTAAAGTCGTATTCTCCAGACTACCCTGAGACTAACCCAAATAGGCAAAAACCCCTCTCAAAAGCAACCAAATGATCTTTAGTTTCTGCAGTTTACCCGTAGGCAAGTCCGAAAATTGCATTAGTTTCATAACGCAGCAACTGAGAGCATTTCACTCCGTCACCCCAGCCTGTAATTGAGCAGTGCACACTCCACAAGATGCAAACAGTTTAGGAACTTGCATCCCAGAAAGACCACGTAAAGCCTCTATGAAGAAGCGGCTGGACCCGGGTTCATGGTCAGCGATCAATTTGCAACCGACGCAGCGCAGGAGTACTCGCAGGAGCGAGAAGTGCGAGTGGCGTGATGCTCGCCGAAAGCAGTGCGAGTCGCGGCAGTCATTCGATGTTTCCCGTCTTCACCCGCATGCACAGCCTAAACGCTGCATCAGGTTTTTCCGGCGTCGGATATTCCAGTTGGCCGAGCCAACAACACCAAAACAGGAGAAACAACAAAAAGGCCTCGGAGGAGTTGGGAAAAGACTCGGACAAGAAGTTGGAGCTGGCCTTGGGCTGAGTTGGGACGGATGTCGGGGTTGTTTCGTTCCGCGTTCTTTAGGAGTCATCCCAAAGCGGCGTGCGGCTCACGCAGGCCTGACCCGATCTTTAAATACCAATGGCGCCATTGAGGTACGTCCGGCGCACGGTGTAAGCAATCGTAAGCCGGCGTATTAATATAATCCCAGGAGTCTGCAGGGCTGTTTCATTTCCACCTCATTCTTCACGGTCCTTCACCGCTATATTCAGACATTTCACCTCCGTCTATCCAACAGACTATCAACATTGTCTATCCAACAGACCATCAACATTGTCTATCCAACAACAGTCTATCCTTAAACAGATAAAGTCGGATAAACACTCGGATAAAACAATAGCCCAGATACAGTCGAGTCGTTAAACAGATACACCCATCTGTTTCAATATCTTCCTGAATCTTTCAACATCTTTCAACATCTTTCAATAACCTGCTGGATACCAGTTCCGAAACATGAGTGAATGGGCCCCCCTTTGCGATGACTGGCTCAAGGACTTCATTGCCGACTCCAACCCCATGAGCCCCATCAACCATTATGACGACTTCGAGCCGGACTTCGAGCCGGAAATGGCGCTTGTGAGCCCCACCACGCTGGCCGAACCATACCCCGAGGTGCCATCCCAATGCGAGGCCACATCCCAATGTGACTGGCTCTCGGGTCTTATCCAGGACCTTCCTGAAGTCCCCAAAAACTCTCCTGAAACCCAGGAGTTCAATCTATTGGACACTGTCTTTGAGGACAAGAAGATCAGTTCAATAGACAATAACAAGAACATTGACAATATCAACAATTCCAACTTCATAGACGCCACTTCCATCGAAAACAATACCAATGTCTTGGGTGAGTTGAAATTAGACAGGTTAGAAGATTTGGAGATGGACAAGTTGCAACAGGATAAAGCAGAGGCTTCAGCCCCCATCAATATTTCCCGCCGGCCTCTGTGCAGAGTAGGCAAGAACCATGACATCTTCTTCCATAAAGTCAACGAGAAACTCCACATGCTCAAGGAGAACAACTGCTTGACCCCCCGAGCACTTGAAACCGTGTTCAACACCAAAGACGTTCTCAAGGACTGCAACTTGGGGCGGTGCACCAAGCATAAGAACGATGCCCGGCCCCGTCCCAAACGCTCCAAACGCCGCCGAAGCTCTCTAAAACCCGTCAACTCCCTTGCGCCTGCGCACATCAAGACGGAGCTTCCCGAAACCCCATTCAGCATTGATTTTTTTGATTCTGTGCCTGAACCTGCTCCTAACACATTAGCACCAAACTCCTTTGAGGCTTCTCACTTTCTGTTGAGTCCGCCTTACTCGTCTGCAAATCTGCCCCGGAGCTGTGGCATTCCCAACCCCTTAACCTTCCGCTCGTCATGTAACGTTACCATGAACAGCTGATCTGCATGTCTTCACTTCTCAATATATAATGATTTAGCCATCTGTAGACCAATCAGCTTGAACTCCACCATAAACTCTTGTCTCTAAGGTTCCAACCTATGGAAAAAAGGAAAAAAGCACAATTGAATAGCCCAATTCTAGAGCCAATTTCAATTCGAACTTCACTAGAATATGAGTTTCATTTCAAATCAGCGTCCAAGGTAGTCGATACCATTCAGTCTTAGGCCAGTAGTATTGAATTAGTAGAACCAATTTATAGTCGATTCATTCTTGAAGTCATTGTATTCAAATTTGTCGAATCAAATAGGAGTTCGAATCGTAGGATTCAATTCTATAGTCAATACCATTCATAAATTCAGTCATATTCAGTCAGGATTCAATTGGCATTCAAATCAGTTGTTTGAGTTATTTTCAATGAAATTTCACTCTAATCAAATCCCAAACTCGGCATTCTTATCAATAGCCATTAAACAGCATTAAACAGCATTTAACAGCATTAAACAGCATTTAACAGCATTTAACAGCATTTAACAGCATTTAACAGCATTCATTTATAATGAGTCAATAAGATCCTATTATAATCGAGACGCTCATCCAACGGTTTATATTAATCAGCTGAAACGCCCTGACATCTTACCAGAACCAACCTCCTTATATTCATTTGATTTCAATTCGTAAAGGTTGTAAAAGGTCCTGGAATAGGGGCTTAAAATGGCTTAAAAGGGATTGAAATGGCTTAAACGGATTGAAATGGCTTAAAACGGATTGAAATGGCTTAAAACGGATTGAAATGACTTAAAACGGATTGAAATAGCTTAAACCAGATTGAAATGACTTAAAACGGCTTGAAATGGCTTAAAACGGATTGAAATGACTTAAAACGGATTGAAATGGCTTAAAACGGATTGAAATGGCCTAAAAGGGACTCAAATGGCCTAAAACGGATTGAAATGGCTTAAAACGGATTCAAAGGGATTTGAAAGGGGTAAAAAAGTTGGGGGAGCGGGAGTATTTATATTTTTTGAGAGGCGCGGCAAGTGCGGGGCCCGATTTGCAGCCACCAAAAATCCCTCACTGATTTGCCTATAAAAAGGCCATCCGCACCCCTAAAAATTCGGCCATTTTACTCCAAAAATTGAATCCTCTAATGTGAACACTCTAAAAATCACTTATTGTTATTATTTTGTTCAAATGTGAATCAATTCGATTTATCAAAAAATCAATTATTATCAAAGACTGGAATCTATGGATTGTGAACTGACCTTAGTCATTCAAGTAAGGTCCATGACCTGGTGCTGAACACAACTATTCATTTTAGAATTTGAGGAGATTCAGAGATAATTGATTAACTCATACAAACAATGCTGATGGAAATGGTTATAACCTTAGCTGTCCAGTCCAGGATCTAGATTTTAAGAAGTCTCCTAAGCGTGCTCCTAAGCGTGCTTAGCTCAGATCTACCACTACTACTATGTTGGATTCTTACGTGTGGTTCTTGGTTACTGATTACTTTCGGGGAAGACATGGGTGCAAACTCAGCCCGTTAAAGATACTGCCTGTATTGCTGTCAATACTTTGTTTGTCTGTCTGATATCATACTGTCTATGGGTCTATGGGTGTATCTGTATGAACTATGTCTAATACCTGCTATGCATAAAGAATAGAATGAGTGATGTGAAAATGGAATAAATAATTCAGAAAGTTTGCTATTAGGTGCTCTATAATACACTGGTTAGAAGCGACGGTTTCCCATGGGCAGGTTGTTAGAACCCGACGACCGGAACCCTCCACGGCCGCCATATCCACCTCTGCCACGGCCTCTGCCACGGCCTCCTCCATAACGGATGTGCGAGCCAAAGGACTTGCGGTCGAATCTCTGCAATTCGGAGGGAATTTCCTGTTTGGCCTCTCTCATGATCTTGCACAAGTCACCTCCCAACTTGGAGTTCTTGTCGGTGAAGAACGACACGGCGGTTCCGGTGGTACCTGCTCTTCCAGTTCTTCCAATACGGTGCACGTAATCCTCGATGTTGCCGGGCATGTCGTAGTTGATGACATAAGTAATACCTTTGACGTCTGCATGTTAGTATAGGTTGATATCAGATTCAGTCAACAAGTTAGATTTGATTCAGCTTCATAGTTTCAGACTCTTAGGTTCAGGTTCAGATTGAATTAATCCGATCATTCTACAATTAAAGATTAGGAGTTCGATTATTTATTGATTACGGAAAGCGGTAGACTGGCAACCTCACGGCCGTGGAATCACCCACGGTTGGTGCTGAATCAAGCGAATAAAGGTCATGCCTTTCTGGGATGGAATTGGTTTACCCAAAATGTCCCTCTGCGCTCGATTGATTGCCTTGATCTGCACATGAATGTGTGCATGATATTCTGATGCCATTTTCAGGCCTTGCTTTCGAAATCCGTGATATGATTGTCATACCACTAATCTAGTCTCCTTGGTTT
>NKZX01000675.1:0-28950 GCA_002374535.1 Metschnikowia kamakouana
AATTGTTACCAGAACCAGAACCAGAGTTGGAGCCAGGGTTGAAGCCAGAACCAGAACCAGATTTGGAGCCAGATCCAGAACCAGGATTGGAGCCAGAACCAGGATTGGAGCCAGAACCAGGATTGGAGCCAGAACCGGAACCAGAGTTGGAGCCAGGGTTGAAGCCAGAACCAGAACCAGATTTGGAGCCAGAGCCAGAACCAGGGTTGGAGCCAGAACCGGAATTATTATTAGAGCCAGGGTTAGAGCCAGAGCCAGACTTGGAGCCAGAGCCAGATTTGGAGTCAGATTCAGAACCAGATTTGGAGCCAGAGTCAGATTTGGAGTCAGATTCAGAACCAGATTTGGAGCCGGAGTCAGATTTAGAGCCAGAGTCAGAACCAGACTTGGAGCCAGAGTCAGAACCAGACTTGGAGCCAGAGTCAGATTTGGAGTCAGAGTCAGAACCAGATTTAGAGCCAGAGTCAGAACCAGATTTAGAGCCAGAGCCAGATTTGGAGTCAGAGTCAGAACCAGATTTAGAGCCAGAGTCAGAACCAGATTTAGAGCCAGATTTGGAGCCAGAACCACTTGGTTGCTCACATTTGCCCTTGTGGATGTCCTTCTTAATAATGCCCCTGCCATTGAAGTCACATCTGTCCTTTTGGTCTTTATCGGCTTGGTAGTAAGCGTTCATGATGATACTCAACTTGTGCTTGGCCAGACAGGCAGAGTACTCTCCGTAGATACCCTCGGTAGCATCACCTGCAATAGCAGAACAGTCTATTTGGCGGCAGATGTAGTCAAAGATAGAACCAATATCCAGCATATCGGCATCAGGCTTAAGAGCACACTCAAGCGTGGATTCCACACAATCACAGAATTGCTTGTCGGGAGTAAGAGGAAGCTTGATGGAGGCCTTCCAATTGGAGGACACAGCAGGACACGAGGTAGGAGTTGAAGCCAGTTCCGAGTGTAACACCGGTGTGACTTTGTTCAACTGCAGCTTCAAGTTAGAAAAGTCAGGTCTCTTCGTGACCTGGTTGCCCTCCACAGTAACCAATCCATAATTGTTATCCTCTTGAAAGTACATGAACACAATACCTCCGGACCAAACATCAGTCATTCTGGTATAGATGCTGCCAACCTCCAGGAAGAAACGGGGGCTGATCGCATTGCAACCGTACTCGGAGAAGAACAATGGGATGCCCATGTTTTCGTAGAGTTTAGTCACCTCAGCGTATCCCGATTGTTCGTAAGTAGAATTACCACACCATTCGTAAATATTAAGGCCGAAAAAGTCTGCTCTGTCTTCTTCTTCACCACAGGCAAAGTACTCACCAAGAGGCTTACGGATCTGTAAGTCGTCGTTGGCCGAGTAACCCACGGGAATGTTTCTGTAGTTGTTTTTGCGGATGTGAGCCTTGGTATCGCGGATAGCGGCCTTGACATAGGCAGAGGCTTGAGTGTTTTTAATGGTATTGGTGACCTCATTACCTCCAAAGAATCCCAACACGTTGGAGTATTGTTGTAAAGAGTCCACCACGTCAGTGTAACGTTTCAACAAGCCAAGGTCCCATTGAGGTTGATTCCTGTTGATGGAACTACCAGGTTCGCCTAAATCAGCAATCACATAGATGCCGGCGTCTTCCAAGAGCTGCATACACTCGGAATGGTCCTTGTTTGGGTCGATGGAGTAGACACGCACCACATTGGTGTCCAACTCCTTCAAGTAAGGGATGTCTCTGCGGCAGGCGGCCGGGTTGGCCAATGGGTCAGCATAGGTTGAGCCAGAATTAGCCGTGGCGGGATTTTGCTGATAAGCAACACCCCTCATTAAGAATTGTTTCCCAGTAGACGAGTCGAAGAACTTGTTGCCCTTGATGTCGATCTGGGGGAGAGCCGCCGCCACCGCCGCCAAGAGCGGGAACATGAAAGATATTTGCATGGCGCAAGATATGGAACAGAGAGTTATGGGAAGGAGAATATTAACACCACAGAAGAGGCGGGAAATCAGTTGTATTTAAACAGTCGGAGGCATGAATTGAAGTAGGCTGAAGAGACGTGCAGTCAAAGGGAGTGACGCACAATGGGCAAACATTTGCGAGGTGATCTGGAGATGGATGCAGGATGAAAAACATTATATACCGGAGACGTTGGCCGGGGATGGGTTTCTGCAGGAGAAGACAATGAGAACAGGAGGTGTCTTGTATAAAGGGTAGGACAAGTAGGCGATAACTACGAGCGCGTGGAGAATGCTTTCTTTTTGGTGTGCGGCTGCGTTTTGTTTAGCTGCAAACAATGGGCACGGTGCGCAAGGCTTGGCACTGCATGTGCTCAGCCCAACATACAAGCCATGGAATACCACACAAAAGAGACGGTAGAAGAGAGCAGAAAAGAAAGCCGAAACAGAAAAGAAAGCCGAAAAGAAAGCCGAAAAGAAAACAGAAAACAAAGCAGGGAAGCCAGTAGTATTAGTGTGGGGCCAGCAGTATGCAGGATAAAGACAGGATAGTCGTGGATCCCATCAAAGGGATGTTTATTTCAAAACATAACAATGGATTCGATCGACTAAAACCACGTGGACCAGCCAAATAAGTAAAGTGGGAGGTCTATGCGGATCGTAGGATCCGTGCGGCGGAGGTTCTGAGCGTGCGTGAAAATCACGTTGATGACTGGACTCACTGGAGACAATTACACCGAGGAAACCAGACATTCCGGACATTCTGGAGACCAGATGTGGAGGAATTAGAGGAGGTAAAAAGTGGACAATCAGACATTTGGACAATTGGACAATTAGACACTTAGACATTTAGACACTTAGACACTTAGAACTTAGACACTTACACACTTAGACACTTAGAACTTAGACACTTAGACAATTAGACAATTAGAACTTAGACAATTAGAACTTAGACAATTAGAACTTAGACAATTAGAACTTAGACAATTAGAACTTAGACAATTAGAACTTAGACAGTTAGAACTTAGACAGAGTGGTTCATTGGTCCAGTCATTGCTTACTGCAGAATCATAATGCACTGTGAGACAATGACACTCGCAACCAGCAACCAGCATCCAAACACCAAAGGTGAACCGATCTGCAGGAGAAGAAGAACAATGGAAACAGCGATGCACGGATGTCTGGGTTTATCTCCACACCAATGAAAGCATAGAATCGTGTATGTTGAAGTCTTGAATGCCTCGCACATGTGCAGGATTCTTGCCTAGACTCCTCTAAATCTAGTAAATCTAGCCGAAAGTTAGTAAATCTAGCCGAAAGTTAGTCTAAATTTAGTAAATTTAGTAAATTTAGTAAATTTAGTAAATCTAGTAAATCTAGTAAATCTAGTAAATTTAGTAAATCTAGTAAATCTAGTAAATCTAGTAAATCTACTCTAATTCTAGCTCTGTTCTGATCCATTGGGTCTATTCTGGTTCTAGATTTTGGCTATCAGCCAGAACCATCTCCACCTCCAACTACCAACTGCTACTGTCTCTGTCTTTCTACTAATGTTAGCTCTAGGATCTGGAGATATAATGGCTACACTGTACTGAGTGATTCTGAGCAAGCCTTGAAGCCAAGTTGAGTTGCCTTGACCTGTCTTGGTTTTTGTAGAGACTTCTTTGTAAAGATATTTTGAACAAGGGTGGACGGGTTTGCCTTCAATGCCTTGAATAGGAAGTTGCTGTCAATATGGCTTCCTTGCTTTTGATGAATTAGATGGCTCGGCTTATGGCGTGCGGGTGTACGGATCCCAATGTGTGATTGTCATTCTCTGCCTTGGTAGTATTCTACTGATGTGTTGTTGGCCACGAGTTGGACTTAACTGCCACTATTGAGAATAAGATCTAGGAAATTGGAAGTTTGGAAGTTTTGGAATATTTGCCGGCTATACAAAGATCTCCTTTTGTGCTGCTCATTGATCTGCTTGATTGTCAAAAGGCCTGTGTTTCTTTGTCGATGGTGAATAGGAGAGGGACTGCACACAGCCGCTGACCAGTATCAATCGTTAATCTCTGGCCCTTATAATGGAACCTGCTATTCCTGCATACAGCAGCCAAAAGAGCCAGTGTTGTTGGATCTCCAACACTACACTCAACCCCAGAATACTCCAAAAAGCAATTCTCCCAAAGCCTTCATCAATGTGCCTATTTTTAGTCGGTTCCGTTGTGTCCAAATGTCTCATAGCCCAATTATGAGTTTCGCACGCTTTCCACAAACTAGTCCCCATAAAACAGCCAGATCTGGGTCAAAATCCTCCAAAGAATCGCAAACACATCACAAACGTCTTCTTCAAAAATGTCCGAAAAACGCCTCGAAAAATCTAAAGAAATCCTCGAAATATGTGCAGAAACCTCGATAATTCTGGGTCAATGTCTAAATTTCTAGTAAAGTAGTAATGCGCATGACCCCCAGAAACCCGTACCTCTCCGCCCAGACGCTCCAAACCTTAACCAGAACCTTAAATTCCCCAAAAACCCTATTATGGTTTCTCCAATAATACAATGCAATACCCCAGATCAATGAAACACAGCCTGTTCTTCCTCATTCTCTAAATGCATAAATAAACTTCTGACCCAATGCGGCCAGAGTATCCCAATCCGGAACCAAGCCTTCCCAATGCGGCCCAACCGGTCCTAATCCGGCACCAGCCTTCCTAATCCGTATACGCAATGCATAAATGAATCCTTTGCAATGCATAAGTGAATCCTTTGCAATGCATAAGTGAATCCTTTGCATTTGGCTAAGCCACTGCCACTCTCCATTGTGTGCTTTTCGCACCGCACCGCACCGAACAAAGCGTCCATTGCTTAAGATTCCGTGCATTCAGACCCAGCATTTCAAGCACCAAGGCTTGGAAAATTCTATCAAAGAAAAACTTGACTCCAAAAAACAACCTTTTTCTCCCCCTTTTTTCCCCGGTTTTTCCCAGCTTTTGGTGCCTTGGGGTCCAGAAAATCCATACACTGGAAGGGCCGCACCCGTACACCCCACCGTGGAGTGTGAGTGTTGGGTAAATGTCTCCCCGCGCCCCACCTCCTCAGCGTTTTTTCCATCTTTTCTCCCCAAAATGTCCCTGCCCACTCAAGACGTCAACGTGTCGCACGTGTCTAAGAAGGGAAGACCTTCTAAGGAGGCTGGTTCTGCTACTAAGGATTCCAGGGATGCTGCTATTGAGGTGGTGGAGGAATCAGAGCCTGAGTCTGCCTTGGAGATCTACTTGCGCTTTAATGATGATATGGAGAAGGATTATTGCTTACAAATCTCGTCCCAGACTCAGTTCCGGGATCTTCTTACTATTTTCGATACTTTGCCTATTTCCTTGAGACCGAATGTGTTCTATTCTCCTCGGCCCGTGGGGTTTACTGTATCCACGGCTCCAGGTTACTTGACCGAGGATGGGGCACTTTTGTTTTCGTATGAAACGGGTCAGAAAAAGTACCAGCGCAGGTTGGCCATGGATGAAACCGTGCTGAAACACTGCTGGCCGGGCCAGTTGGTTATGCCGGTGTGGCACTTCCATGCCTTTGGCTTCTACTCGTTCATTACCTTTTTGGCTGTGTGGCTTTATACTGATTTGCCGGATGTTGTGTCGCCTACCCCAGGAATCTGCTTGACCAACCAGGTCTCGTATTTGATCTCTCATCTTGCCATTCGCTATAATTTCAACCATATTGCTGATGTGTTTGTGAAGGACTTGCAGGAGCCTGTGAATTTGGGGGCTCAGATTGTGTTTTTCTTGTTTCACATCATCAAGGTGTTGGGGGTCTTTTTCGTGCTTTATCTGGGTCTTTTCAACCCTAGAAGAGTGTTCAAATATGGAAAAGCCATCAAGAAACAGGTCACTAAGGATGAATTGGTGGCTTTGGGCTGGACTGGCTCCAAGAGAGCAAATGCTGACGAGTACAAGGATGCTTATAGAGAGTACAAGATCAAGGAACATGGTGG
Source organism: Metschnikowia kamakouana (assembly GCA_002374535.1). NCBI lineage: Eukaryota > Fungi > Ascomycota > Pichiomycetes > Serinales > Metschnikowiaceae > Metschnikowia > Metschnikowia kamakouana. The sequence continues at coordinate 5,933 of NKZX01000675.1, forward strand.
AATGGTGCCTGCACACCAGGCCGGGTTGTTTGAACGGTTGAAGCACTTGGGAGTGTTTTTGGGCGATGGCGAAGGATTCAACACGCCTGTGTCAACCAAGAACTCCTTGAGCGATATGTCCGACGACAAGTTGGTGTTGAGCTACGAGTACTTCATCAAGCAGGGTGAGTTCTTTGAGCAGTTTATCGAAGATAAGGAGGGACCTGAAATCAACGTGGCCATTAAGCAGTTCCGCCAATATGGCTTGATGCACTCGGGCGGCGTATTGGCTGACATTGTGCAGAGACGCAAGAAGGCTGGCGACAGCAAGTTGAACTAGAAACGGCACCACGCGTGGCTAATGTATATATACATGCGAATACCTAGATTTGAATACACCTAAAGAGATTAACTGCTCTATCTTGGAGTATTACATAATACTCACTACTAATACCTAAATTTGGAGTTTTACTTTGCTTTAGTACACTGGCGTACTGCATATACCATAATCCTGCACACAACAACAACGTACTGCACATACAGCTAAAAGCATGTACAAGTATACGTGAAAGCAGAAAAAGGGAAGTGATAATAAATATTACTATAGGATGTCCGAATTGTGTCCCTGCTGGGTAATCAGAAGGGTATTGGTTATGTGTGGAAGAATATCGGAGCTTATACCCTTAGTGCTTATATACACTACTGCCTTACCACAGCGTATAAGCCGGCTACACTACTTTAATATACTATCGAATATACTGTGACATCTTCTCTACACATTATAAAATTCTATTATTTAATCTACATTGGTAAATCCTCCCCTATTAGATTTTGAGCTTCGCACGACTCCGAATAATAACATAGAAAGCCTACAGTATCATTTAGTAGTATAATGGAATGTCAATAAAGTTGTTATTAGTTCGGTAGTTGGTGTTTATGAGATAAAATGACAGAAGAGACTATATGCCGGACCATGCAGGAGTGCCCGAGAAAATGGCAGGTTTCTAGCCACACACCGAGTGAAACCGGTTGAAATTTTGATTGCGTGATGTCAAAAGTATTATCTACTCAATTCCAAAATTTCATTTTGGAGGGACTGCTGGAACATGGAAAACCGACCCCCAGCCGACCTGCAGATAAGCATCTTGTTCAATATACAGGAATATACTATACAGTATACAGAAGTATTCTATACCGTCTACTCTATACAGTGTAAGCCGAGCGTCACTCCAAGTAAGCATAAAAGATTCAACACCGGTGTTTAATAAAATGGAATGCATACAATCCCGGCATGTGGTATTATATGCAGGTCCATGCATCCGCAACTGAAAACTCAGTATAAACCAAGACTTAAATGGTGGGAGTGGGAGTGAAGATTGTGTGGGAGTGTGTGATTAGTTAGGAGCGCGCGTCCTGCACATAATGCAAGCAAAGACTCCAATACTTTTTCGCACCCATTCGCTCGCCCAAAAGCAGCCTCAAAATCAGCCTGAAAAAACGCCCAGAATTAGCCTCAAAAAACCAACCCCAATTACCTAAAAGGCAACAAAATAATCACAGCCAATCACAGCCAATGAAGCAATGAAAGGCTACTAGACTGGATCGGGAACGTGGGGTGCACGTGGCGAAACAAATCAAGTCCACCAACGATAAAAGTTTAGATGTCCATTTCAAAGGAATGCCCAGTCAATAGGTCGGAACTGGATATAAGCCCCGGAAGTGTTTATTCCGGCCCACGCGGTCCCCGGAACTGGCCCCATCCCATAAAGAATGTTGTAGACTGCCACATTCTCGGGTGCCAGGATGGATGGCTGTGTGGATGGTAGACTCTAGATGAGTTAGACGAGAGGGAGAGTTCATGGCCTGAAATACTGTCAAATACTGTCAAATACTGTCAGAAACTGTGTAAAACTGTCAAATACTGTCAAACGTAGTAGTCAATGCCTCTAATAGCACTAACTATAATTGGTAGTAGCTGTACTAGTAGTACCAGTAGTCAGTAGTAGCAGCAGTAGTCAATGATCTTCATTCGTACTGTAGTTGGTAGTCAGTACTAGTAGTAGTAGTCAGTACTAGTCAATAATAGCAGTACTAGTAGCAGTATCAGTCAGTAGTAGCAGTAGTAGTAGCAGTAGTAGTAGCAGTAGTAATAGCAGTATCAGTCAGCAGTCGAAGTCAGTAGTAGTGGTAGTGGTAGTAGTAGTCAATGGTCGTCACTAGTAGCTGTAGTAGTCAGTAGAAGTGGTAGCACCAATTAGTAGTAGTCAGTACTAGTCGTCAGTACTAGTAGTCAGTACTAGTCGTCAGTACTAGTAGTAGTAGTAGTAGCAGTAGTAGCAGTAGCAGTAGTAGCAGTACTACTAGTGGTATAGTACCATCCAGTCAGTAGTAGTAGTACTAGTATAGTACTGTCACTAGAGTAGTACCCAGTTTCTAAATAGTAGTGGTCCTAGTAGCTGTAGTTAGTAGTCAGTAGTAGTACTAGAAGTAATACTTAGTAGTAGTCAATAATAGCCGTAGCCAGTAGTAGTACCAGTCAGTACCAGTAGGTAGTAGTAGTCAATGGTAGTAATTGGGAGTCAGTAGTAGTCAATGATAGCTGAAGACGTAGCTGTCGAATTAGCAGTAGTAGTAGCAGTAGTAGTACCAGTAGTAGTACCAGTAGTAGTCAGTACTAGGAGTGGCTGTAGGAAAAAGTAGCTGTAATTAGTAGTAGTCAGTAGTCAGTAGTAATCAGCAGTACTAGTAGTAGTCAATGATAATAATTAGGAGCCAGGAGTCAGTAGTAGTAGTAGTAAAAGTGGCGGTAAAAGTGGCGGTAAAAGTGGCGGTAAAAGTGGCTGTAAGGAACTGTGTTGCCTAATCAGTAGGATTGACAGCTGGCGGTTGATGAGTAGATATTGACTCCTTGACACTTATTACCATAATCTCCCATGGTAGTGAAATAGAATTCTTCCCGATTTGGATGAATCGTGGAATCCATTCTTATAGCCGTTTCCTTGGAATAAGGAAGTAGTAGGTTTTGGTGGGGTAGACCTGGTCCTGTATGTCGATGTGCGAGTTAGGGAGGTAGTGTATATACTGTATTCATGGTGTATCTACTAGTGTATAGATCCTGCATACACGCACATGATTCAAACAAGTGGTTTGTACCACCATTTAAAAGGGGCTGGCTTGTATACAGGTCCTACGCTATATAAGTCATCAATTCCCTCGAATCTCGATCCAAATTTGGCCCTACACGTGCATGGATCTATACTTCGTGTCAAATCTACTTCGTGTCAAATCTACTAAGATTGAGGTTGAGAATGTGACTTTACATTTCAACATGGCCCGATATTCCTGCCGGGATACGGCTTGGGGATTCAAGCAGAGTGGGTAAACGGGACGTGCGTTTACCAAAAGGTACGGATGTATGTGGTGTACGGGTTAAATAATGGGGTGTACGGATGGTGGTGTACGGTGGTCGGACCGGAACCGGGGCCGGGGAGTGCACGTGCGGTTGCATATCACCGGATATCACGTGGATGCTGCTCACCCGCACCGCGCATACAGGCGCGGGCTGGCTGACTCCGATCCACCATAATACCTTCTATGGCTGCATATGGACCGATATTCACTCTATCAGGCCAATTGCACTTGATTACTTTGTTCCTGCAAACAGAGTGAAATGCGCATATGACACACAATGAGCCGCAAATGCGTCCATAATCAGTAGCGCAAACCACATATACCTGTGGAACACATGAAACACACATGAAACATTCGTGAAACATCCATGAAACATCAAAAGGCGCAATTGAGTGCATATTCATACTTGCTTCTCCCCCTCACCAATGGTCGTATTGTATTGCGTCGGTTTCAGAGGAGTCAAACGCGCTCGTACGTGCGTGCATATAAACCCCGGATCTTAAGCGCTGCAATTTGGCAAACCCCCCCCGATTTTACTATATAAGTACGGCGTCCCCCGCCCGTCGTAGCCCCTTTTTTTTCTTCAAACTACGACGCACATCCGCACAATGGTTCAATCTTCTGTTTTAGGTTTCCCCCGTATCGGAGGACAAAGAGAGTTAAAAAAGGTCACCGAAGCCTACTGGGCCAAGAAGGTCTCAGTGGACGACTTGTTGGCCAAGGGTAAGGAGATCAGAGCCCACAACTGGAAGTTGCAGAAAGACGCTGGTGTTGATGTGATTGCCTCCAACGACTTTTCTTACTACGACCAGGTTTTGGACTTGTCTCTTTTGTTCAATGTCATTCCTGACAGATACACCAAGTTCGACTTGGACCCAATTGACGTTTTGTTTGCTATGGGTAGAGGTTTGCAAAGAAAGGCCACCGAGACTGAGTCTGCTGTTGATGTGACTGCCTTGGAGATGGTCAAGTGGTTCGACTCCAACTACCATTACGTTAGACCAACCTTCTCGCACTCCACCGAGTTCAAGTTGAACTCTGCTGCCGGCTTGAAGCCAGTCAACGAGTACTTGGAGGCTAAGGCCTTGGGCATTGAGACCAGACCCGTCGTTGTTGGTCCTATCTCTTACTTGTACTTGGGTAAGGCCGACAAGGACTCCTTGGACTTGGACCCTGTGTCTTTGTTGGACAAGTTCTTGCCTGTCTACAAGTCTTTGCTTGCTGAGCTCTACAAGGCTGGTGCCAAGACCGTTCAAATCGATGAGCCTATCTTGGTGTTGGACTTGCCTGAGTCTGTCCAAGCTTTGTACAAGAAGACTTTCGAGCAATTGGTTGGCGAGGGCTTGCCAGAAATCACATTGACCACCTACTTCGGTGACGTCAGACCAAACTTGGCTGCCCTCAAGGACTTGCCTGTCAAGGGTTTCCACTTTGACTTCACCAAGGCTCCTGCACAATTCGACGACGTCGTGTCCATTCTTTCCGGTTCCCAAACTTTGTCTGTGGGTATTGTTGACGGTAGAAACATCTGGAAGACCGACTACACCAAGGCCTCTGCTTTCGTCAACAAGGCCATTGAGAAGTTGGGTGCTGACAGAGTTGTCGTCGCCACTTCTTCTTCTTTGTTGCACACTCCAGTTGACTTGGCCAGTGAGACCAAGTTGAACCCAGAGATCGCCGACTGGTTCCAGTTTGCTACGCAAAAGTTGGACGCCGTTGTTGCCATTGCCAAGGATGTCTCTGGTGACGATGTGTCTGCTCTCTACGAAGCTAACGCCAAGTCCATCAAGGCCAGAAAGGAGTCTTCTATCACCACCAACCCTAAGGTTCAAGAGCGTTTGGCCACCATCAATGAGTCGTTGTCGACCAGAAAGGTGCCATTCCCCGAGAGATTGGCCGCTCAAAAGGACAAGTACAACTTGCCTCTTTTCCCAACCACCACCATTGGTTCTTTCCCTCAAACCAAGGACATCAGAATCAACAGAAACAAGTTCACCAAGGGTACTATCACCAAGGAGGAGTACGAGAAGTTCATTGAGCAAGAGATCGAGACCGTCATTAGATTCCAGGAGGAGATCGGCTTGGATGTCTTGGTCCACGGAGAGCCAGAGAGAAACGATATGGTTCAATACTTTGGTGAGCAATTGGACGGTTACGTCTTCACCACCAACGGATGGGTTCAATCCTACGGTTCCAGATACGTCAGACCACCTATCATTGTGGGAGATGTTTCCAGACCAAAGGCCATGTCGGTCAAGGAGTCCGTGTACGCCCAATCGTTGACCAAGTTGCCAGTCAAGGGTATGTTGACCGGCCCAGTCACCTGTCTCAGATGGTCTTTCCCAAGAGACGATGTCTCTCAAAAGGTTCAATCCTTGCAATTGGGATTGGCCTTGAGAGATGAGGTCCAAGACTTGGAGGCTGCTGGTATTACAGTCATTCAAGTTGACGAGCCAGCCATCAGAGAAGGTTTGCCATTGAGAGCCGGTCAAGAGAGATCTGACTACTTGAACTGGGCCGCACAATCCTTCAGAGTGGCCACATCAGGAGTCGAGAACTCTACACAAATCCACTCTCACTTCTGTTACTCGGACCTCGACCCTAACCACATCAAGGCCTTGGACGCCGACGTGGTGTCGATCGAGTTCTCCAAGAAGGACGACGCCAACTACATCAGAGAGTTCTCTGAGTACCCTAACCACATTGGTTTGGGATTGTTCGATATCCACTCGCCAAGAATCCCATCTAAGGAGGAGTTTGTCAGCAGAATCAACGAGATCTTGAAATCTTACCCTGCTGACAAGTTCTGGGTCAACCCTGACTGTGGGTTGAAGACCAGAGGATGGGAGGAGACCAAGGCATCTTTGACCAACATGGTGGACGCGGCCAAGGAGTTCAGAGCCAAGTACTAGACATCGGGTTCTCGGGATCAGCCCCATCGCATCAAGATGATATTCAATTCACTTGTCTCGCATTTATTCAACATTAATGCGTCTTTTTTAACGACTTTTTAGCATGACACTTTCTAAAATATTTTGGGGTTTTGGGATTTCAACATCGGTTTAATACATGATAATCAATACGGCTTGTAGTTCCAAGTTTCTGTTGTATGCTTTTCAAAGTAGTGTATGTAACAGAGAGACAGGGCTCATAACCACGATCTGGACAATTAGACAATCCAAGTTTTAGCTAGTACAGTGTCTAACTGTCCAACTGTCTAACTGTCCAACTGTCTAACTGTCTAACTGTCTAACTGTCTAATTGTCTAATTGTCTAATTGTCCAACTGTAACTGTCCAACTGTCTAATTGTCTAATTGTCTAATTTGTCTAATTTGACAGAACCCTATATGCAGTCCCCCACCACTATGCGAAATCCACACCTCCACAATCCCACCTCCAACCCAAAAATGTCGGAACCCCAAGCCATCGAATCGTTTGTGGCCATGACCCACACGTCACGTGCAGTCGCCACCGAGTACCTCGCCAAGCACGGCGGAAATCTCTCGGCCGCCATCGAGGATTTCTACAGTGGCGAACCCCTCAACAGCACCCCCAAACCCCGAACCGCCCGTTCAGCGGCGCTGGGGATTCGAACTTTACGGGACCTTGATTCAGAAGATGAAGACGAAAAAACAAACTCCAATTTCTTCACAGGCGGCGAAAAATCCGGCTTGGAGGTCGAGGAGCCCGATAAACCCGGCCAAGACCGGCGCAAGGCCCAACAATCGCTTGTGGAGAAAATCTTCCAGCGGGCCAATGATCAAATGAATGAAATTGACGACCGGCCCTCGGCACAAAGCCCGGAGCTGGCGCAAAGCCCGGCGTTTTCCGGTGCTGGGTTCCGGTTGGGGGACTCCAATACTCCTCTGGAGACAATCCGGCAGAGAGAGAGTATCAGCCGGCCGGAGAAGGTGCACCGAGAAATTGTGTTTTGGAGACAAGGGTTTACGGTTGGCGATGGCGAGTTGAAGCGGTATGATGATGCGGAGAATGTGCATGTGCTTCAGGAGTTGAAGCAGGGCCGAGTGCCTGTTTCATTATTGGACGTGGAGTTTGGCCAGGATGTGGACGTTTCGGTGGTGCGCAAGGTGGATGAGGATTACACTCCACCAAAGAGGAAATTCGGGGGGTTCCACGGTTCTGGCCAAAGACTCGGGCTGCCTGTTCCAGGGGACCCTTCAAGCGAGGGAGGAGAGAGTGGGGAAGTCAAGGCAAATGAGCAGGAGAAAGAGCCAGAGGTACTGGAGAAACAAAGCGGGGGGAAGGAGCCTCAGGGCTCGGGCGATTCGCCGGTGCAGATCCGCTTTGCCAACGGTAAGAGAGTATCTGCTGTGTTCAACGGAACTGATTCCATTGCCACCGTGTATGGATTTGTGCGTCTGCACGACCTCAACGATACCCCGACCTTCACTCTTTCCCATTCGTTCCCAGTCAAGCCTATTGCTGAAGATACGGATGCCACCGTTGCAAGCGAGAAGCTCAAGAACTCGGTGATTATCCAGAGAAGAGGTTGAGTGGAAAAGAAAGGGAAGGAGGGGATGGTACAGGTCCACGCAGTCACATCTAACTCTGATTGATTGGCCAACTCTGATTGGTTGACTAACTCTGATTGATTGACTGGCTACTACTGATAACTTCTTTGATTGGTCAATTGATAGGTTGATTAGTTGAAACAGATTGATCAACTATTAACTAGTGAATGGGCATGGGTGATGATTAGATTGGTCATTTGACCAACAACTGGTCCATTTGATTGACTTACAAGAATTGGTTGACTTACAAGAATTGGTTGAGTTACAAGAATTGGTTGACTTACAAGAATTGGTTGATGATTGATTGGTCAAGCACTGACTACTCGATCAACCAATTCAGGCTATTGCTTAGCTTGTCCATTGCACGCAAGTGATTGATCAAGCGTTGAGATGAGATATAGATGACTCTTACTCCGAAATAGGAGATAGAATCTGGCCAAGGAACCGACTAAGACGGCCCTTCTACATGCAATCTAAATCCTAACAACATACTATTCAGAGGTTGTTCTTTAAAGTCACCTTCAAAACCCCAACCTGTAGTTTCTTGATGGACCTTAAAGTGTATTCGCATGTTAAGGTGGGAAATAGCAACTCTCCCAATGACTTCCAAGAGCATACGTCCATTATTGAACGTATGAGGTTCGCACGACTCCTTTCCGTCCTGCATATACAGTACGGCCAGCTGAATCGAGTTGAACATTATTTTGGCAGGAACACTTATATAAAGGCCAATCCAATGACTAGCACTAACTGGTTTAGGTTATGGGGTTTTTTATCTTCTTCTTATGTGGTCCTGCATATGTCCGGGCATTGCATCTAAAGATGTTATTACCCAATAGGGAGTCCAACAAAACTTCGAACCACACCTCGTACACAAAATCGATTTCGGTCCATTTTTCCTTTGTTGCTTCATGATCTCCTTCGGTTGTGCATACACCGAATGACTTTGCCAATTATGGAAGATTCTCTCCTTTTCGTTCCTGCACTTCAGTTTCCTATTCAGGAAATCCCACTACGTGAGAGACTGGACATTTAGTGATAGTATTACATAATCTGGAATAGTGAATGACTGTGTGTGGTATTAAAAGAGACTTTCAGACCATGGTCCTGCATATACCACCCAGTGGTAGACTAGACCATTACACAGGAGCAGAGTAAACGTGGTGAGCCGTGACCCAGACCCATTACTATTTAGAGAGCCAGATTACAGAATTCTCATACTTGAACGTATTTTAATACTTAAAGCCGCGTATATGCAGGACACAACATATCTCAGCTTCAACATCTCCAGTTTGTGCACCCCACCACTACTTTTACGGCTTTAAATAATGCTTTGCGGCCTCCTGCGGTATGCATAAATGTCAGATGCATCCAAACGTAGCCAAAAAAGACCTGGGTATGCAATTGTTTGTGCAGAAACTAGAAGGTCACGTGACACTCACGTGAGATGCACGTGACCCCCATTGAGTATCCTCCCTCCCTTCCCTTCCCATTTCCAGTTTACCCAGTACTACTCAGCAAATACTCTAATCCAGCAAGAACACTATATTCCAGTTCTATTTTTTTGAATTGCCTTGTGGGATTCCGGGTCGTGCCGCGCCCAATTCCACCATCGCATCTTCATCTCCTACTACTACTCCACATCCACTGCACATCCTGCTCTAACACTCCCAAACACACTCCTGCATGTTGGATGTTTCGCCTACGATATAGTCCCGAGTGTCATTATTTATCCCAATGGGGCAAACCTCCGAAACCCGTGCCTCCCTTACCGCATACTTCCCTTTTTCGGCTTCGCCTGCAGACTGCACGCAGTCCGGAACCCAGGCGTCCGTTTCAACGGGGCTTCAGCAGTTTCAGCCGTGTTTCATATATGCAGCTGATTGGTTCAGCTTCCAAACCTTTTGAATTTTATTCCACACTGCTTGCTTCATTTGAAAATGTGCACCTTCTACATCGGCGGCGCCTATATGCAGGACCCGACGATATTCCCAATTTCCCGAGTCCCCCGAGTCCCCAATTCCATACATTCACGGATCCCAATGCATATTATCCCAATACAGAAATCACCGATGAATCGGTCATGGCCGAAATGGTCGCTGATACTCCTGCACATGAGCCCTGGGCTTTGATGGCCTCTCGGGTCCGAAACACTCCGCCCCGAGTCGGGGATTTCGTCGAGTTCCGTGTCGGCGCCGAAATCCGTTTCGGACTCCTCGTTTCCCCGCCACCTTGCCTTTTCAACCAGTTTCATAACCGACTGGTTATTTTGACCATCCAGAATGAACTCCTACGGGTCTGTGTGCAGGACTACACCTTTGTTTGTCTGCAGGTACTTCAGGAAGAGTCTGTGCCGGTATCGGAGCTTCTCCGAAACCGCTTTGACGAGTCGTTTCCTGCACGCAGGCGCCTTGTGCAGTACTTGCACCAGTTTTTGGTGTTGGTGGCCGACTACCGGGCCCGCGTGGACATGCTGCGGGTTTACGTGGCACTGGCGGGGCTGGAGACGGTGAGTGTGTCGTTGTACGAGATGGCGGCGGGCGTGGCCGAGAAATTGCCTAATTGGGAAAGAACATCGGAAACTCCCCGAAACATAGATAAATTTGTTTCTGACTTCCCCGACACCTCCAAACTTGACGGCTTGCACCAGAATGCCTTGCTCATGGCGTTGTACTTGAACATGTGTGCTAATCCTGCAGATTGGCTCGTTCCCCATTGCTACGATGCCGACAGATGGTCCAATGTGGCTGTTAATCATTCGTCCAATGCCTTAGCACCACCGACTAGGTTCTTCGCCAATTCTGTGGCACTCTCCACGTCCTTAAACGAATTTTTGGGCCTTTCTGAAAGCGAAATCCTGCATATAAACACATTCTTCTCCGACAGGCTCAGTTCCGCTGAAACCCAAAGTTTCCTGGCCAAATATGATCAATTAACTCTAGATCTAGCCATAGGTGCGCCCGAGCTCCGGATAGCGATGGAGGCCATGAAATATGCAGTGGTGTATCCACATGCAGGACTCACCAACCAATTCAGCAAAATCCCGGCGATCGGATCGGACCATGGCCCCCGAGGTCTCTATACAGTCCTCAAAAACCTCGGGTTCTACGATAATCCATGCAATCCGCTCACCGACCCGGTGGTGCTGAGCCAGGTGGTTGGGACAGTATTGCCTAAAACGGCAGTTGCATGCGGCGCACGTGACTTGCAACCTACTCACACTTACCAAGAGGCCAAAGCCGAAATCAAGGCTTTCAAAGACCATTTCCTGCACCTAAGGCCAGACGTGCACGCTTTAGCAACTCAAAATATTTATATTGTTCCCGGACTGCATAGAACGCTAGCCTTCTCTTTGGAGCAAGTCAATTCCCGCCGCTACCTCCTTCGCATTCACATACCGGATATAGCCAGTTACATGGCTCCTGCATCTGAGACGTTTAAGGCTTGGGCTCAAAACCCGGGTGAAAGCGGTGAACGGGCATTCCCTCTGGAAGTACTTGCTTATATGCAGTTCCAGCCCGGAAATTCTACGGGATCCAATTTCAGTGTTGGGGATGTTCAAGGCCCCGAAAAAGACATACCAACTCAAACCTGCATGACGCTTACGTTCGAATATAACTCATCGTTCGAAGACTCCAGGGCCGACTTTCAGCAATTGGTGCTGGTGAACTTTGAACGGGTGGCTATATGCAGGATCATCGATATCGGCCCCGAAGTTCTTGAAAAGACACTCACCGGGCGGCTCGAGCCGAGTGTATTCAAGAAATTCCGTCTTTTCAGCCATAAGCCGACGTCCGAGGCCGATCCGATCTCGGATGAGTCCCATTTCGAGCTTAATTTCGTCTACAACATGATGCGGCGGCACTTTGAGTCTCGGAATCGGCATTCGGCATTGAACGTGGCGGATAAAAGCATCCATAAAGAAGTGCATAGAAAAATGGCGGTGTCGGACGATTTGGTGCATACCAAAATCGGCATAGAGAGCGGCCCCGAGAAGTGCGAGTTTCTTCGGGCGGAGTTGGAGCTCTTTGTCGGGCGCATGGCATCGGGGTTCTGCGAGCGGCTCGCGGTGCCGGTATTTCGGCGTCGGCGCCGGCTTATCTTCTCGGAGCCGAGGCCCGCAAACGACGGGGTGCTTATCCGACACGATAATTCGCTCCTTCCGGACTTTACGTCCAACCTGTACTTCCAGGCGGCATATGCACGTGACGTGTCGGGGAATGTGTCGACTCTGGCGTTTTTTCACGCCAGTAACTTTCTCGGCCCCGAAGATATCGGGGTCGGCAGTTGTTCGGAGGACATGGCGCACGTGACCTCGGGGTTGGACGGGTATGTCCGAATCGGGCCTTTTTCGGTGGAGTCGTACCTCAACCAGCTCCAAATTTTACAGGCGGTGCACTTTCGCAATCTGGGAGGCGTGGGGATTTACCAGAAAAGTCGGGACGTCGGCCACTTGAAGGCTTTGGGCTACAATATGCACGGGCCCTCGGACATTTCCCTTTTGGGACGTCACGCCGAACAATTGTACACCGCCACCCAGGGTTCCCAGTACTTACAGCAGAAACAAAGCCGGTACTGGAAGTTGAAGGCCGTGGAAATGGATCCGGACGCCTATAGACAAATGAAGTGCACGGTGAGCCGGGCGTCACGTGACATCGACATGCAGGATACATCCCCCGGCCAGGCCCAGTGGATTCACGTCTTCTGTGAAGACCTTGGCATGGAGGTTTTCATGGTCACGGAGCCGGAGACAAATACGGCAATCGGAACCGCCAAATTCGGCTCGGTGCATCACGTGGACGCCATCCTGGGCCTTCTCATACTTGCATAATAGATATAGACCACTATAAAAATGACTTAGTTGATGAGTTTGATATGTGTACTGCAGATAAGAGTGGTATATACACTACTACTGCATACACATCACTATATACACAACTGTTACTAGAGACTGAAGCGCGACATGCATCTGGATCTGAAACATCACTTGTGGGGAGTCAGGAGTATGTGAGATGTATCACTCTGCAAGTGCTGGCACTGTGAAACATGTAGAGTGCAGGACAATCAGTATATGCAGGGTTGAACGGTTATGTGCAGAACTCACCTGTATTGTATGCAGGTTCTTACAAAACAGGATCCAAGGAAGACTATCATTAGACTATTGAAGAGCTAATTGGTCTAGTTTCTGAGCAAGTTTACGTGTAAGCTCGTCACAGATATCTGACGGTTATGAGCCCGTGACGTGCGTTAACTGCCCTCGGAATAGAGGTCACGTGATGTCCAAAAGCGGATCTCTATGGAACCACCACTAAATTGGGTTCTCTCGATCCCAAAAAGGTCCTACTTTCTGGTTGAAAGTATCTACTCTCAAAATCAAAACTTGCACTTTTTTTTGGGGAGAATGAAACGACCTGAGTCAAGAGGTCGGAACTGGATATAAGCCCCGGATCTCGCCCATTCCTGCATCTACGCCCCGGATCTCCTCCAGTCACTTGATATTCTCTTTCCCTTCCTTACAAGCACCTGCTCAGTACCTCAAAAGTATCCTGTATTTTAGTTCGGTTCCTTCCCTCACCCACCCATATATTTTAATTAAAAAAAACAGACAACCAGACCTCTAGACTGCATACACAAGAACCACACTATTGAACCATTAACCTATAGACTGCTGACTACATATTTCTGACCAAAAGTCAACCTTAGTTATCGAGCACATTCGGGTGATTAATTTGGTGATCTAAATAAAAAATTTGGATAAGATTTAAAGGAATTGGAAGGACAAGCGTTCTGGGACACTTAAAGTAAGTCAATAGTGTTTCAAAATCAATGAAAGAAATCTAAAGACTGGAAAAAAAGCTACAAGGGGTAAACCAAAGCCTGCAAATACTATAAATCTGAAAAAAGTAGGGTTTAGGTCATACTATAGAAGAATTAGAGGTATCATCTTGGTAGATCAGTGGTTCTTAGCATTGGAAGAGCTCCTTGGGTGTTTTTTTTCAAAAAAAAAAGGTGTAGAAGCAAATTTTCGGGACTATCTATATCCACTCCGATTGACAGCTTTTAAAACCACGACCTGTGCATAGAGAAGGGTGCAGTTTAAGTGGTTTTGGATATGGTGTCAGTAGAAGAAGAAGATGTGCAGCGCGTCACGTGACCCGCGCTATGAGTCTTTTCCTGTGTGCGCGATTAGTCAATCGAAATTTCCACTTCTCTTCCTTAACCATTGATATGTTTGTATGTACCAACACCAGCACCACTGAAGCGTTTAAGATGAAAGTGGTATCAAAATGGAGAGCAGAAAAAGACGAATCGATCCGTGCAACTTGGGCCCAAATCCGACCAAAACTGACGGAGAAAGCGTCAGCTATTTATACTACACCCACAGATCCATAACCAGATTCAAGCCACAGATCCATAACCAGAGGCAAGCCCCAATTCCCAATACTACTACTCGAAGAATTATATTGACTACCCCTGATTACCCCATTACCATATCTTTTACTAACAGCAGGCTGATACACAGCCGTCTTTTGACGGGTTGCAAGAACTCATACACCACAACTCGTCGTGTCTGCCGCTCCCAAACATGTACCCCATCTACAAGTACATGGAGGTGGAGGACCTTAGTGTGCATCTGGCATATTTGAAGATTGCGGACTTGAACAACCCGAAGCGGACGGAGAGTTTTCTCTTTGAGAGTGCCAACAACGGAGATACGGTGGACCGGTACTCATTCATCGGGTTTTCGCCCCGGAAAATCATTAAAACGGGCGATAACCCCAAGGTGTTCCCCCCTGGTTTTTGCAACGTTGATCCCATCAACATCTTGGAGTCCGAGTTGGCCCAGTACCACCAGGCACAGTTACCCGGGTTGCCCAAGTTATCGGGCGGAGCCATTGGCTACATCTCGTACGACTGCATCAAGTACTTTGAGCCCAAAACAAAACGGGCCCTTAAAGATACCTTGCAGGTGCCGGAGGCGGTGATGATGTTCTGTGACCTAATAGTCGTGTACGACCACGTGTTCCAGCGGTTTCAGATCATCAACAATATCCACGTGACTGAAAACATGGACTCGGACCACTTGAAAAAGGCGTATGCCCAGGCTGCAGCCCAAATTGAAGAGGTGGTGGGCTTATTGCGGGCTCCAAAGACTTGGGACCAGATGAACCCGGTTCAAAAACCAATCAAGCCCAACCAGAGCTTCACGTCCAACATCGGCCAGGAGGGCTACGAGAACCATGTGAAAACGCTCAAAAAACATATCAAGTTGGGCGATATCATCCAGGCTGTGCCCTCCCAGAGAGTGGCCCGGCCCACCTCCTTACACCCGTTCAATATCTACCGACACTTGCGCACGGTCAACCCCTCGCCATACCTCTTCTACATTGACTTGGTGGATTTCCAAATCATTGGAGCTTCGCCCGAATTGTTGGTCAAGGCTGATGCCAATAATAAGATCATCACGCATCCGATTGCGGGCACCATCCAAAGAGGACAGACCAATGAGGAAGATGAGGCCAATGCACAGATCCTTAGAAATAGTTTGAAGGACCGTGCAGAACATATCATGTTGGTGGATTTGGCTCGTAACGACGTCAACCGCGTGTGCAAGCCCGAAACCAATTCCGTGGACCGGTTGCTTACCATCCAGCGGTTCCTGCACGTGATGCACTTGGTGTCAGAAGTCAGTGGTACTTTAAGAGACGATAAGACTCGGTTCGATGCGTTCCGCTCCATATTCCCCGCGGGTACAGTCAGCGGAGCACCCAAGGTGAAGGCTATGGAGTTGATTGGGGCATTGGAGCAGGAGAAACGGGGAGTGTATGCAGGAGCAGTCGGACACTGGTGCTACGACGGAAAAACAATGGACACTTGCATTGCCTTACGGACCATGCTCTACAAAGACGACACTGCATACTTGCAAGCTGGAGGAGGAATTGTGTTTGATTCCGATGAGTACGACGAGTATGTGGAGACCATGAACAAGATGAGGGCCAACAACAACACCATTGTGCAGGCCGAGAAGATTTGGGCTGCCAAGGTGGGCACAGACGATAGTGAAGCCACCGAAAGCATTAAACAGTGATTGAAATGACCAATTGGAGAATAAAGAGGTATAATTGGTCAATTGGTCAATTGGTCAATTCTATACCTTATCAGCTGTCCTAGTGGTCAATGGCTATGATAGAATACAGGACAGACCGAAAGAGAGTGAGATAGCGACAGAGAGACAGACAAAGAGAGAACTGATGTTTCATGTGGTTATGTGGTTATGAGGTGAGTTATCTGCAGACCACCGTTTTGAATGCCAATGAAATGATTATGGACCTCACAATCAACTTCAAATGATTCAAAAGCTGAATAATATATTCATTCGAAAAGTGAGTATAGGCAATGAGTGATGGTATCAAGTGGTATCGAGCACTGCGGCATTGCACCGACGCCGTGTATTCTGCAGTACGCACCAAACCCATAGCCATTCATACCCCCCAGAGTCTATACTCAGCCAGCAATACTAATCCAGAAATAGACTAGTATTATCCAAGCGTGTAGTATTCAAGTGGTCGTAAAGGTATTGGTGGGTGGAGTGTACTGGCGCGCATCACGTGAGGAGCACTCGACGTCGAGATGATCATCACCAAACACCAAGCCAACGTACCCCACCAAGAGCCTGCCATGTCCGACATCCCCGACGGCGGCGCCGCCAAGGCATACCTGCGCACGCCCACGTCCTGGGACGCGCTGGACGATATCTTACTCATGCACCTCAAAGACAACCAGAAACTCGGCTGGAAAGAGATCGCTCTGCACTTCACCAACCGGACACCCAACGCTTGTCAGTTCCGGTGGCGAAGATTGAAGAGTGGCAACTTGAAGAACCCCCCTAAAAGTACCGCAGGCTCCGGCCTTCCTGCCAGCGATAGTAGCAGCGTCAGCACGTCCCGAAGGGCCAGTGGAAGCGGGGAAGCTAGCCGGAAGCCGAACGGCGGCCCCAGTTCCGCTGGCCACTTGGGAAGTATAGGGAGTATAGGCGCCGGTGGCGGCGACAACTCCAAGCGGCGCCGGTCCGACTTTTCCGCCGTTTACCTGCCTCTTTCCAACACCACATTTACCGGCTACGATACGGTGTCTTCGGCTGTGGCTGGGTTGAATGCTTTAGGGAGTGGCGGGTCGGCAGCATCTTCGGGGCCGCTGGGACCTATAAATACCACTTCCCACCCGCAAAATTTCGACCACCTGCCCAAAATGGACGTGCCTCTTGACCCCCAGACCCATACAGCTGCAGGCACTTCGGGCGGGTACTTTACGGAGATTTCCGTGGACCCCACTCTGAATTTGCCCCACAATAAGCCTCACCAAGTGCCCAATTCTCAGGGCCATACTCCTCGCAATCTGACCACAGACCAGCACGGTGTCAATATGATGCACAACAATTCGGTGATTCAGATCATCCGCGATGACCGGTACTCGGTGTCATCCCAGCAACGGCTCTCGGTGCTGAGTTTGCCCTCCAAATCCATGGACATACCCCACCACCAGACCAATAGCTCGTCGTTGGCGCACCTACCCTTGTTATATGGAGGAAACAGCATCAGTGGGCCTTCCGGAGGTGGCCTGCTGTCGATTTCTGGTCCCTCGGGTCTCCCACAGCTTTCGCTGACCCTTTCAAGTATCCGGAACGGGCTGATAGTGGGGCCTCTGCAGGCGTACTTGAGACGGCTGTCGGTGATGCAGAAAGAACGGGAGAAATCGGAGTTGGAGAATGAGGAAAAGGGCTTGGATGTGCCTGTCATTAAGCTCGAAAAGCCGGACTCCAAATCTGACAGTTCACGCAAAATGCTGTTCTCCGATAAGTCGAGGCCCATTTTTAAGATCCCGTGGTCGATGGAGGAAGACGAGTTATTGATTAACCGGCGTCGGAAAGAGCTCCTGTTTGCAGAGCTTTCGATCTTGCTACCGCAGCGAACCGAGGGCGAAATCTGGAGCCGGATTGATGCTCTAGAACGCTTGAAAAACGGCCACCGGGCGCTGGTGTCACGTGGGCCGCAACATCAACGACAGTCTTCACTTGGGCTTGACGAGGATGACTTTTACGATGAGGTGGACTCGGTGATCGGCGGAATGGACTCGGATGATGATGACGAACTGGGCGTTTTGTTGGATGTGGACGATGCCATTTCATCTCTGCGAGGAACCCGCAAGAGACGGGCCAGTTCTGCAGTCAACCCTCTTTCCAGGGAAGGAATCCGAGCCAAGCTCAATTAGAAGAGATGCGAGAAAAGCCAGAGATTTCATACTCAGTTGAAGAGTAGTCAGTTGAAGAGTATGATGATTTGATGGTGACTCAATGGACTAAGTGGGTTGGTGGAGTTGTTAATGACCCATACAGTGTCAATTGAAGAGAAGATTCACTCCAATAATCTTCAATGAAGAAATGAAGAAATGAAGAAATGAAGAAATGAAACTTCCGTTGAAACTGAGACTGAAACTTCCGTTGAAACTGAGACTGAAACTTCCGTTGAAACTGAGACTGAAACTTCCGTTGAAACTGACTTTGAAACTGAGATCAGACAATTGTGGTGATTTACTGGAGGTATCAGTGTACCAAGAGCTTTCAGACATCAACAGAAAGCCCAAAGCCATAATCTGATAAAGTGTCAAACATGATACACACATTCCGCATTTCATTTGACTGTGGCTCTTGACAACTCGTTCTGTCCACCGTTTAGCGACGCTGGATGTCACGGTGGCCGGTTCTGGGGCTGGAAACCCCAAGTCTACGTGCTTAGCCCGCCAACACTCTCGCTACGGTTATGTGTCCGGACCTGTGGCGGCCGGTAAATAGGAATTGGTTCCATAAGGTCCCTGTAGTTGGTTGACGGTGTAGAGGGCGCCTGTGTGCAGGACGTGCATGAACTAAGTCGGTATTATACTTTATTCCAAACGCTTACCGGTGCATTCTACAAACACAGCTCAAATAAAATCCACCAAGCAACCTCTCAGGCCCTAGTACCAGTTGATTCAGTCCATGGCATATAATGACACTTGATCGACTTGGTCAACTAACCAAACTAGCGTCAAAAGAGTTTAAAAATTTGCCATAGTCATATCGGATGCAACATGACTCTAACATGTGGACTATTAAGTCTTAATAACTCAAGTATTACGCTTTAAACCACTTAAATTACATATATTATGAAATTGATCATAAGTTCAAGTACTAAATCTTGTACATTTTGTTATTTTTCCATTAACACTTAATCTTGTAGATATTCTAGGTATTTCAGTATTACAAACCCCTAAATTAGCTATTAAACTATGTAAATATAATAAATATTCATCATGACTATCTTCTTTATAAAAGGTAATTCTAGTTCCTTATCTCCCTTGCGTTTTTCAGCCGGTCCATCTGAATTAGTTCTTTTAGTTTTAGGTAAAAACCCTAGTGAATTTATACAAGAATCATTAATTAGATTTAATATAAATAGTCTCAAATCCAAGTCTTAATTTATTTATTTTTCTAAGAGTTTAAAGTTTAAAGTTTAAAGAGTTTAAAGTTTAAAGTTTAAAGAGTTTAAAGTTTAAAGTTTAAAGAGTTTAAAGTTTAAAGTTTAAAGAGTTTAAAGTTTAAAGAGTGGTAGTCATGGAAAGCTAGGGGTTAATTGGCTTTGTCGGAATAAAATGTAATATAAATATACAAAGGCATTTTTATACCATTCACAATAAACAGCTCACTTAGAAGGTAATTATACTATTATTTATGAGGCAGAACAAATTCCCAAATTTCAGCAGACTTTCCAAATACCTAGCAAAATAAATCTAGCCTATTTGCACAACAATTACCCTACTATTTCGCCGAAAACGAACGCGTCAAAGATGTGCCTACTCCAAACGGACGTCTTCTGGAAGAGGGCCAGTACGGATTGGAATGACAGGGACGTTTTCCGGAAAAGCCAGCAGCTGGCCAAGAACACGAGACACCTGGCCCGAAGTTGACATTTGTATATTTGACTTGAGTCTGTTGACTTCTCTTACCCACGCGTGTTCTGAATTAGCATGAACAGTCACGAAACGAGACCCGACCTGAACGTATGCCACCATATTTCCACGGATTCAGGATACCAATTGCACAGGCGAGTCTTCGAGTCCGTTCAGATCCGTGCTGGGCTATACAGATAAAAGCAAACGGCCATATAGGAACAAGCTATCGAACTAACCGGATGTATGGCCGTCTACCACAAGATGCGGTGTACTTGTGGTGAGCAGAAGTTACCCACATTGGCATATGAAAAGCGATATGCAGTCGCAGATTCAATTTGACTTTATTTCGATATACGAATCTTTACATCTTCAACAGGTCCAAATGCTGAGGAGTTGTATCTTGGGTGAACGAAGAGGAAGTCGCTGGCTAATTTGAAAGATCAACGTACTACATGCAAATATGACATCACTGCAAATGACGACAGTTTAGAATGTCGATTTTTGGTGTTTTGCTGAGGTCTTGTAGGCTGTGACCATTTCATTGTGACAAAACCAGGTCAACAGGAACGAGGTCAACAGGAACGTGGTTCGGAAAAGAAACCCAGACTCGGCAATCGTATGGATTTGATGCTCAATGTAGAATGCTACAATGAACAAGTCGCCATGACTCCTCTATCTTTTCGTAGATTGTAGTGCATTCGCATGAACAAGCAAAGTGTCAGTTCCAGAACAAGCGCATTCGGAGTATCAAGAAATTTAGTGGTTCGTACAGAAATTTAGTGGTTCTTACAGAAACTCCAGTGGTTCTTACAGAAATTTAGTGGTTTTTACAGAAATTTAGCGGTTCTTACAGAAAAACTCTTCGGAGTCCTACTGCAGTTCGAGTGGGCCAGACTCCCTTATACCAGAGTCCTTTTATAACCAGAAATGAGACAGGCTTTTCAGCAAAATAAAGAAGATCTTCATCTAAAATGATGACAGTTCTAAGTGGTCTTGTCATCCGATCCTGTGTACTGTATGCAGTACAGCAGTACAGTCTAGGGTAGTGGACTGTAGTAAAGGGTGGTATACGAGGATGGAAGAGTATAGATGGACTAGGCAGGGATTGACTATGGGTGGTATAGTGTGGGTGTACCTGCATATAGCCGTGTCTGACTAAAAGCCCACTTTTGTTCCCACGCCTGCAACTTGTACGTTTCGTAAACAAGTAGCCCGCACTTCTCTTCTCTTCTTCTTAATTAAATAATGATAAATAACCATGATGTCAACTTCATATCCTCTGGTGAAACGGGCAAGCACCACGAACCCCCAACTTCTCAGGTTTGGCGTTCTGGCAGTAGCAGTGTTCAGCAATGTACACATACGGCTCCCGACTCGTTTCACTTGGTCTACCAAAGGAATCCCGGAGCTCTTGGGTTGTTCTTTCTCTTGTATTTGTTTCGAAGATACGTTTGCTCAGGTGTCTTTCAGCAAGCTCCACTATTAGACCATGTACTCTCGGAAGATGCCGCTCGATGGTTTCAGAGCGTTCAGGTGCCATGGCTGTTGTTTCTTTTGCAAGGGTCAAACACCTTTTCTGCACCTTGATAGTATAGAGAAGCCCTGAAGTCGGATCCCTCCAACCACTAGCCCTCCAACAGTGGAGCTTGAGGATTCAGGTAGATTGTAATAGGAAGATTCAAGGAAACATGGGCTCCTAACCTGCTTGGCGTTTATGGTTCCATACTTTGTACCGGGAGTAACGGCCTCCACCAATTCTTGAATTTAAGAGATATGGTATCTTAGGTTTTGTACTGTGGATGTAACTAATACCACCAACTTTCCCTCTGCAAGCTTTTTCGGGCCCCTCTGCAAGCTTTTTCGGGCCCCTCTGCAAGCTTTTCCCTCTAAGCTTACCTCCCGTGAAACGTCCCATCTACTCGAGGAGACCCGCCTTATATGTTTCCCTTTCTGGACCATTACGTAGTTGCTCCTTCAAACCGTCGAATAGGGCTCACTTCTTTGAGTCTTTCCTCCTTGCATCGATTCCATGGACCGCTTATTGGTTCCTCTGGAAACTGTATATTGGCCAGGCGAGATGTCGCCTGTCAACACATGTCGCCTGTTCAAAAAGAGTCTCATATGTTCAAAAAGAGTCTCATGTTTAACACTTAGGAGTCGCTTTTAAAGGAGTCGCTCTTATACAAGACAATAAAAAATGTCTTGGTTTTAAGAATAAATTAGTATTTATTTTAGAAAACAATACGTATATAAAGTTGAAAAGATAACCATTGTTCCATAATTTGTTAGAGAGAATGAATATTCATGTGATTCAAGTTCCAACCTTTAGAAATGTTTAAGTGGACTCGTAATAGTTTGAATGGTCAATTTTCCTGGTCGATGATCATTTGATTTGAGCCATAGACGTTTCCAATCCATCATTAACACTTTTCCAATTCATTGGAATGTCGTGATTCTGAAGCCAGTTTGAATTTTTTCTTAAAAAAGGGTACCTTTGCTTATATGCAGGCCCTCGCCATAATTCTATCATTTGGTAGTCATCCTTCTGAGTCACTCATCCAGAGTCACCATCCAGAATCTACTCTTCTATACTCCATAGTCTAGACTCCTCCTAGTACTAATACTACTCTGACTCACTACTACTCTGGCTCACCAGTACCAGAAGTAGTAGCCATTGTTTGGCTTGGTTCTTAGTGATTCCATAGTTGGTACTCGGGTGTAATGGTCTTCCATTAATTCTTGTGATTTAAGAGATATAGGTGTCAGTTCTTTGTCTTGTTGTAGTTGCTAAATTAATACCAGGAAGTTTCCTTTAACTAAGCTTATTCACTACTCGAGAACATAAGGAACAAGAACTCCATATATATGGTTTTCCTTTCTGGACCGTCACATGGCTACTCCTTCAAATCCCAAAGAGACTTTCTTCGAGTCCCTTTCTTGAATCTCCTTGGATCGATTCCATGGACCACGCTTATTGGTTCAGCTGGAAACTGTATATTGACCCATTCGACATGTGGAACATCTCGCCTGTTCAACAGCCATGAGTATGGCCAGCACTTGGTGTGAATAGTTCCACGTCTTTTTTTTTTTTTTTTTTTTTTTTTTTTTTA
>NKZX01000675.1:28972-47414 GCA_002374535.1 Metschnikowia kamakouana
TTTTTTTTTTTTTTTTTTTTATGTATTTCTAGCAAATCCTGGCCCAGTCCTCTCCAAGCCTTGACTTTTACTGAGTAATCTCCAGAAGATCTTGAGTGGTGGAGAATTGGTCCAATAAATTAGACAATTGTGGAGAGAATTGGTGGAGAGAAATGTGGGCTCGACCCGTGCATCTCTTAGTATAGCTTTAAGTGCAGGGTGATTTTATCCAAAACAGGTTTTGGAGCAGGCCCGAGCCCGAGAACGGTAGCACTTCCAGCTTGGATCTGCGTCCGTCCTGCATCATGTACAATGTAGCAGTTGACTCCGTACTCCATGGCCTGCGCATACAACATATCCATGTCTTCCTGCGTGGGCACCTGCAACGTGATTTTGGCCTGGCCGTTCCCCCATTCCCACCGCCGTAACATCTGGGGGTTGTAGGCGGCGGATTCGGCGTTGGCCATTTTCTTGTAGAGAGCCAATGTGGCATGGGAACATTGTGCTGCTGCTTTTCCCTTTCCCATCTTCAAATCTTGCCGGACAATGAGTGACATACGGACCTCGCCTGGGATATCATTGAGGGCGGTCAGATCGATATCAATATCTTCGGATTCGGGTTCCAGCTCGCTTTCCGACTCGCTTTCCGACTCACTTTCCGACTCACCTTGAGGTTTGGCGTGTTTCTTGACCACCTTACTCTTTGGAGCCATGGTGTGTGGGCTATTGATCCTCTGTACCCAGTACTGTAAGAGCATGCCGGTGGCCAAGCCCAAGACTCCCACTGTGACCAATTGTGAAGACATGGGGAGGTGAGTATGCTGAGATGCGGTGTTTTAGTCTGCGATGTAATGTAATGTGATGTGATGCACTGTTTTGCATCCCAGAGTGCGTGCGCGTAGAAAGTTGGAAATCCTCCCGGGGGTTCTGGGCACAAAAAAATAGTCTCTAAACCTTCATTTTTTCAAGTCTAAAAGATTTAACACTACTCTATAAATTCCTTTAGTTACATTTAAAAAAAGATAGAAAATGCCCATTTTGGTCTCATTGTCGTTCCCCGGCCCACACCCGTACATCTCGGACCGTGCGATCTTTGGGACCCCTCAAACAACGCTTTATTCCTCCACTTGACTGCACATGAAGCTAGATTCGTTTCTCCGGCGCTTCATATTTTTGGTCATATTTCCCTATGTGGTATACCTCGCCATAGAAGAATGCCCCGGTGCAAAATCTCCTTTATCCACGTGGGTATGCCACCCCCACAACGAGATGTTTGTACCCCTTTGGAATTCGGCCTCCAACCACATTTCGGCGGCCGATGAACGCTTTCTGATCTCACAGAGGGTGTCTGGTTTCACCGGGCCCGTTTTTTTGCCGCTTTCAACCGTGGTTTTGGAGAAATGGGCCCTTTTGGATGCAAAGTACCTGGTCCTGTACCGTACAAGCACCACCCGGGCCATATTGAAACATTGGGAGGCGGTGTGCAGACGAGAGACGGTTCTGTATGTGATGCCTAGGGTTAGCTGGGCGTGGGCGAAATTCCGGAGCTGGTATACGGGGTCCATGGGGCCTATAGTGGACTACTACTGTCTGCAGTATGGCGCTAAGCTAGAGAGGGCAGTGGATGCCTCGGTGCTGGTGGTGCGGCTCCAATCTTACCTTTTCTGGTCATGGACGAAGAATGCCTGTACCCGGAACTATAAACTCTACGTGGGGCCTGTTTTGAAGGAGGTGATGTCGGTTGTGTGGCTGCATACAGGAGCACCGCTTTTAAAGCTTCCTCCTGTGCAGAAACTCGTTGGCATTTTGCTGCGGTTTCAGATGTCTGCTTCCCAAAGCATGGCATTACAGGAAAAGGCGGATTTTTTGTTTCTGGAAATTGCTCTGCTTATGCAGGTGAACCGAAGCTCGGGTCTTGGAGTCTGGGAGCAGAAGAGTCGCTTGTCCCAGGTGCAGGATATCTTGGAACACGTGAACGAGCGGGATTATCAAGCAGCAGAAAACAGGGATTCGGAAAAGGCCTCAAATGGGGTGTCTAAAGAGCAAAGTCCCGAAGAGGACCAAAGTGGAGTTCCCAAAGAAGAGATTCCGGTACAGGAAGTTCCCGAACAGGAAACTCAAGAAGAAATTCTGGATTTGGATGAGCTGGAGGGTGAGGATTTTACTTCAACTTCAACTTTAACTCAAACCGTGACAATGGAGACTGCATACAACAGCACTCCCCAATCAGTGGAGCCAATCGCTGGTTTGGAACCCCAAAACCCCGATTCGGTGGCCAATGTACAGTCTCTGGAGTCCCAGCTTCAAGAAGAATTGTCTTACTGGAAAACACGGGTGTCCAGTTTCCTCAACTTGACGCTCAGCAGTCTAGAGGACGATTTCAGTCCATATTTGGACCCAAAGTTGGCCGAACTCACCCAGAAAATCTCCGCCAACTTCACCGCATTACAGCAGTCCAACTACTTGCGGTACAAGAACATGAACGAGTTGATCGTATTGATCGATAAGGACTCGGAGAACATCCGTACCTCCGGCAATACCATCGAGAACCCCCAAGTTGACAGGCAAGCCATGAGAAGCCATATTGAGCAATGCTACAATGAAACGGAAACCCAGATGAGTATAGTGGAGGGCCACTTGAATGCAGGACACGCCGAAGTCATGAGCAAGTATTTCGACGTTGCACAGGTCACGGTGGACATTCTCGAGTCGTTTGCAGATACCGTGATTCTGGATTTCTCCAACCGGCTCACCGGGTTGCTCCAGGTTTTGCAGACACATGCAGGATACGAAGACAAGCTTAGCTGGGCCGCATGGAAAGAGTTCCATGCAGTGAAAGAGTCGATTTTTAAGATGCGGGACCGGATTTTCGACGAGGCCGAAGCTTATAGGCTCAATCCACGTGGAACCGTCCCCCAAGGCCTCTCCAAATGGGCGGAGTTTATTAAGAAGATGAACTTCCACGTGATCTTCTTGTTGAAGGATAACGACGAGTACATGAAGTTGATGAGGGCCAAGGCGAATGTGGCATATCAACAAAGAGAGGGTTTGAACAAGCAGGTTTTGGAGCAGAGGGAGAGGGAGAGGAAGGAAAGGGAAGAGAGGGAGAGACAAGAGAGGGAGAGAGATGAAAGGGAGGAGAGAGAAAGGAGGGAGATTTTGAAGAGGGAGAGGGAGGAGGCCGAAGCTTCTGCTCTTGAAAGTGACAAGATCAAAGACTTGGAGTCTGATGAAAGTGAAGACTTGGAGTCTGATGAAAGTGAAGACTTGGAGAGTGATCAAGTCAAGGACTTGGAGAGTGATCAAGTTGAAGAGAGTCAAGTTGACGAGGGTGAAATTGAAGAGAGTGAAGCTGACGACAGAAAAGAATCAGGAGAGTTCAGAGAGTCGGGAGAGCGTCAGGAAGCCGACGAGAGCCAGGAGTACTTTGCAGAGGCTTAGTACATAATAGTAATAGATATGCTCAGGTCACGTGAGCCAGCTCAACAGTCAAGTAGTCAAACACGCCACCTCCATCCATAGACATACAATCATGTAGATGTTGTAGAGTTTGTATGGTATATCATGGCTCGGCACAGTACCCTTAGTAATATTCTTCATATATGGTGAATACTATCAGTTGGTCTGGTCCCACATAGTGAGTGCATACTATGCAGTCAGTATTCTTTGGTGGAAGAACGCTCTGGTGTCAGCTTTATGGAACAAACATACGGTGATATTCACGAATGCCTGGCCCGGGTCTGTCTTCTAGTGTTTTAGGATCAGAACAGAAACAAATCACATCACATTAGATCAGTACATACTTCAGTGGTGTAAACAAGTTGGTAAAAAATGGTTACGAATAAGAGAGGGAAGGGCGCATATTTATATTCTTTTATACCAACCACAAAAAGGAATGCAGCATGCCCAATCGGGAAGTGTTTCACATTCAACGTGCAGATGGTGTTTCAGCTTTGTGTGTCGCGTCGCGGGACTTGCAGCCACTGGAATATAAAAGGCGCTCAAACCCCCCGGTGTTTTTTGCAGCGCAATAAAGCCACTGGAAATGATGGTCACGTGAATCAATCCAGTACACTATTTTATTGATGATATAGGAGTTACTTTTATAAAGTGAAGATGTATTCTAACTCTCATGGGCTAGGCCACCGGGTCAATCAACAGCATTATCTAAGTGCATGGAATGGCCAATGTTCTGAAATCAACCAAACCCAATTAACGCCAGGAACTCCTGATTCAAAATCTCTATAGTGAACATAATATGATGTGAAATCTTCACTTCAGAATGGAACTTCACTAGAAGTACCTTATGAGGATTACCATGGTGATGATGAATGGTGAAGGTGACGAGTCAACTAATTCTTATCAGATGTTAAGATGATTTTAACTAAATCGCTCTGGTTCTATAATAATGGGTTCCCCTTGGCTATTCTAGCTATAGGTTCGAGTCTAATAGTCTGCACTGCATTACCATGTCTAGAGCAGTCGCAATACTGCTACTACCTAGCAGAATACTAATGAACATAGCCCATGACATAGACGTACACTTGACTGACTACTTGTTGTGGCAGTGGTGTCCTATGACAAGGTGTTTTCATGATGAATTCTTTAGGAGAGAAGATGGAAGTTTGTGAAGATACAAGAGTTGATTGAAAAGATGGTTTAGAATGGAGTTCTTGACATAGAGCTTTGAAGACATTCCAGTACATGCTAGATTCTAGCCGAGCATAAGATGAAGAATAGACATAAAGGATGGAGAATGAAGAAGAGCAAGTTGGGTATGGTGCATAGAGATTGGCGACTACTGCACATAGTCTAGTTTGCATAGGACAAGTCCAAGCTTCGGTCCAGTATACTCCATGATACCATTGGCTGATGCAGTGGATCCATTGCCTAAATTGTCAAACTCCGTCTTAAGATAATGGTATAGAGTCCATACCAAACTCGTGGGAGAATTGACAATCATGACTGGTACAAGTACTATTTCTTGTGTCTGTGATTACCAGGGGGTAGTTTTGGCTGCAAAGAAAATACAGCCCCATCAATAAGGATCCAAAGAAGGTGATTGGTATTTGGTATAGTACTCGTCAAGTTGGAAGGATGGATTTTCAAGGATTGAAACAAGTGCATTGGGCCACGAACGAGTCGAATCTCCTTTCCCGACCTGATCTGGTTAACCATTCCAAGGTTATAAAAAATACTAGTGGGTGTGCTGTATGCAGTCTGTGTATACATTGCACTAGTTAGTATATCGGTGTGTATAGTCAGTGATTAGTCTAGTTTATTATGCAGTCTAGTCTAGTCTAGGCGGTAGTATAGGAGAGTAGTGTAGTAGTATAGTTGGGTGGGTATGTTGGGTATAGTACTGCATATAAGAATAGAGTCAGGGTAAATAGGTTTCTGGGGACATTGCCGAAAGGAGGTAAATAGATAAGTGACCAAAGCATCCACATATGGATCTGATTCACTATTCACTATTCACTATTCACTGAAATACTGAACCACTGAACCACTGAAATACTGAAATACTGAACCACTGAAACACTGAAACACACCTGAAACACACCTGAAACACACCTGAAACACACCTGAAACACACCTGAAAGCTGAAACACACCTGAAACACACCTGAAACACACCCGAAACACACCCGAAACACACCCGAAACACTATGCTAGTCCTATACAAATACTTCTACTACTGGGAATACCCAGATGTTCTAGAAGCCACGTACCTCTATTCTACCAGTACTAAACATACAAGAACAATTTCCAACGACAGGAGCACCCCCTACACTTGTTCTGGTCAGATATATTGAACTACATACTATAAGCCAGTGGCAAAATTAGAAGTGAAGAGTCAACGTCAAACCAAGCCATAGAAGCCAATAGTCGTGCTATTCCTGTAAAAGCTTAAAGCTTAAACCCAAGCCTAGCACTGCACTTATAGGGTATGCACACCTTAAACCCTCGCACTTGAGCACTCACAGAGTTTAATCCATCTTGGCCTTGACCTGGTCCTTAAGCGACTCCACGGATTGCTTAACGTCTTCTGCTTTGGGCATTTTGTTGATGGAATCAGCAACAGAGTCCACCACCTGATCCTTAAGTTCACCAGCCTTGGGTACCACGGTGTTCTTCAATTGGTCTGCAAATGAGCTCAGCAAGTCACTGGCCAATGGCGCCACAGTGTTCTTATAGTGGTGTTGGGCATGGCCGGACAATTCCGAAAGCTTCACCGCCACGTGGTACTCCACCAACTCCACATATTGCCACATTTTGTGCACATAAGGAGCCACGGACTGGGAATAAAAGCTCTTGGACTGGTCCAAATGGGCGCCCACCTGGTACTTTTTGAACGTGGGGTGAGAGTGCACGTGCTGGTCCAAGAAGGAGGTTACCTGGTTGACGTAAGGGCTCAAGTAATTGGATCCCGTGTTCAAGGCGCCACACAATTGGTCATGCTGAGCAGCAAACGGATGGTTCAAGAACTTGCCGGCGCCTGGGTGGGTCAAGTGTTCCAACACCGTTTTCTGCTGGCACTTGTGCGAGGAGAGGTAGACGGTATAGAAGACCACGAAGGTGACTGCAAAGAATTTGAGCTTGGAGAGGAAAGCCATGGTGTGTGTTGGAGCGGTGGAAAAGCGTGGAACCAAAGCAATAAAGGCAATGCGTGAGTGCAGGCGCTGTATATAGCACGTGAGAATGGTGCATGCTCTGCTGCGCGTTGAGAGGGGTTGCCTGTTTCGGCAAAGTTAATAACTCACGTGGACGCCACGTGATATATCCCGTGCGCGCGCACGTGGTTGCCACGTGCTACACTATCCCCACCAACAACACCAACACCAACCACCGCCTCTTCACCACTGACCCTTGCTAACATTTGTTTCTTAACACTTTCCAAAGCCTAGTATTTCATGACGCTTTTTTTTTCATAGCCTCTTATGCAGTAACTGGTTAGGCCTCTTGGGGTCAGAAATACCGTAAAATACCTCTGTAGTACAAGAACAGAAATCCATAGCAATAGGCATGAGCCCAGTATTATTCTAGTCAAAAGATTGCTATTCTTTAGCATCCGTCGAATTTCGCCTATATGCAGGACCCCGGCTAGTATGCAGTCCAGTCGATCAACTTCTTAGACAACATGGATATAGACAGTATTTAATAAGCCAAATGGAGTAATGTTTGAATTCCTTCATGCAGGATTCGCCCGGTCTCTTCAGTTATATCCCTGTATGAATCCACCGTGTATTGGTATATGCAGGATTCTTCCAAACTCAAACTCTTAATTGAGTTTAATCTGGACAAACCAGTCACTATGGTCATGACTTATTCTTAAGTACTATTACCATTGCTAACTATCCATAACTGGTAAAAATGACTTTAACCAGAGTTACCTGCCTATTAGCAGCTAAGAATACAGTAAACGGGCCATTATCAGTCTCTATTCATTTTCCAGAATCACAGTAATACAATGAAGGACTAATACGACTTGGCTCAGAGTTATTAAAAGGGTAGTTGTATGAAACACACATGAAACACACATGAAACAAGCCTAAAACACACATGAAACACATGAAACAATCCTAAAACACAACTATAAAGGCTTATCTTGTGCCTACTTCCATAATCACATGAATTGAAGAATTGGTCAATTTACTTATAGGTATTTCCAGCAATGCACAATGGTGTCCATAATGCAGGGTGCTTATGTGCAGGACGGCTGGGGGTCGGTTTTCCATGTTCCAGCAAGGACAGCCAGCTCAAATTTGGGAAATAGAGACCTACCTGGGTTAACATGTATAATATCCAGTATCATCCATTTTCACCTAGTGGGTTGGCAGAAAACTAACCTTCTCTCGTGCAATATTGCATGGTCCGGTATATAATCCATCATGGCACTTGCACATCTGTACATCTCCAAATCACCGCGCTCCAACTCATATTTTGCAACAAGTGCTAGAGATTCCAGGGTCTCTAGAAATTCAGGTGTTCATCAAGAAATGTGTAACTAGAAATTTCTTGGAATAAATCGAAACTTGTCAAAATGTCTATATTTAGCACAATAAAATGGACAAAAATGGACAGAACTGGACAGAAATGGACAAAACTGGACAGAACTGGCAGAACTGGCAGAACTGGACGGAACTGGACAGAACTGGACAGAACTGGACGGAACTGGACAGAACTAGACAGAACTGGACAGAACTAGACAGAACTAGACAGAACTGGACAGAACTAGACAAAACTAGACAAAACTAGACAGAACTAGACAAAAATATACAAAACTAGACAAAAATGGACACTTTTATTCCCAAGGTCATTCTCAAAAATTATACCTCCTCAATAAGAATTTCCCAAAAAAGACAAATCCAAAAGACTAACCTCTCAAAAAAAGGCTTGACTAGTTCAACGTTGACCTAGGAGAAGTTAAACCCGTACACCAGGCACATGCCAGTTACCCGGCACGCGAAAACGTATATAAGGACAAGAATCGCACCTTTTCAAAAAGCCATCAATTTGATTACCAACGAATCGTACCAAAATGAAACCCCCAGTGCAGGGCTCGTGACGTAAGTCGGCGGGACTGGAGGATTGCCGTGCTGGTATATTGTCAGGTTCTGCTAGGGTTTTTTGCACGCCCCCCTTTGGATATTCTGGGCAACCAATGGAGTTTTTCCGGAGGTACGGGCCTAGCCATAGATGACTCCGTTTTTTTTTTTCTACGGTGGTTAGTTTTGGTCTTTCCATAGCAACGCGCCCGGTTTTTCGTGTTTTGTCTTTGCCATAGACTCTGCACTTCATGCCCGGGGTATATTCTGTAGAGGTTTTGTAGAAGACTGTTTCAGTGTAGGAGGTTGGCTTTTGACCTGCATGGAATGGTGGGATCCGAGGGGGCTTGTGTGCAGTTCCGGGGCTTATATCCAGTTCCGACCCGTTGACTCAGGTCGTTTCCTCCTCCCCAAAAAGAGAAAATTCTGTTTTCTTTTGGGATAAATCCATTACTGATATCCTCAAGACCATCGTGTACTCCTGGGAACGTTGGAACTGACGTGTGTGGACAAACAGGAAGGGTACTTTAAAACGTGCATGTCACGTGACCATTCCGAGGGTAATTCCCAAACTCCAAAAACCATCAATAACAACCTACTCGGACTTCTTCTGTCTCATTCTTGTGCTGTTCTTTTTATTCAACAAGCGGTATCATAGGTGCAATATGGCTAGGTTTGACCATAACTTCTAGTCCATATACAACGTCCTGCACATAACGCGGCGGCTCTACACTGTAGAGTATCTGTGTAGAGTATCTAGTGTGTTGCCTATTACGGATGCTTTGTGACTTGCTGTATGAAAGGTGACTGTAGCGGAGATACAACACCGAACCTTTAACCTATAGTCCCAGCTCCAGCACTGCACATAAGCCTCCGATATCCAGGAAATCAGCACCAACATACCCACGTCCAAATATTTAAATTTGTTCTTATTTGAAATTCGATCTTGGTGGAGTAAACTGGAGTAAATGAAGGGAGTGTGGTGGTTTGGTGTACGGGTGTATTGTGAGATGTACTGATGTACGGGTGAGATGTACGGGTGTCTTCTTTCAGATGTACTGATGTATTGTGAGATGTACGGGTGTAATGTCCGGATGTACGGGTGTACGTGATATCCCCAGATTAATCACTGCCCCCAACGCGTCATTATCCCCCCACGTATTCTCCATGGCCTTATCAAAGCAAATCAGGCAGTTCTTCTACTCGCTTAGCGCTACGGACAAGTACTCGGACTTTGATTCCCGAAAGTCGTTCAACCGCATCAACAAACCCGACGTGCAGACCTCGCTTCTAGGCGCCAGTATCGCCAATGACTCGTCCGTGTCACTCACCAAAATCGTTCCCGACGTTGAAAAAGAAGGCATCCATGAAACAAGACTCGCATGGCGTCATATTAAAAAATGGCTCCACAGTCATCTGGAGGATTTGAACAATTCTCTCCTGGCGCCTTGTACGGATTCGGATATTAATGAGTTGGAGAAGGACCTCAGTTGCAAGTTTCCTGCGTGTGTGCGGGAGTTTTTTCGGCTCACAGATGGCCAGAATACCTATAATGATAATGGTGCGTGTGGTTTGTTTTATGGGCTCCGGCTTTTGCCAATTGACGAGGTGGCGGTGCTGACTGAGAGTTGGCGTAAGGTTTATGCCATGGCAAGAGAATCTGAAAGGGGCGGCTCTAAAAGAGGGGGTTCTGAGGATGGCTCGGCACGAGGAAAAGGAGAGGAGACGTTGGTATCAGGACTAAACCCAAAAGTGGGGTTGGGGCTGGAAGTTGAGTTGGGACTGGAAGTTGAGTTGGGGCAGAAACTGCAGCTCAGGGTGGAGAAACTGTCTGATTTGGGTCATAAACTGCCAAACCTTGAGCAAAATAGGGCGAATTTGGACCAGAATAAGACAAGTTTGGATACTGGAGTGAGTGGAGAAGACTTGGACATTGGAGTTTCTGCGGTGAACGGTGGAGATCTTAGTGTGGCTGCTGGGTTCAAACAAAGGAAGCAGCCGAAACTGCGTTTTCCAGAGCAAAACTGTGTGCCGCCCAAAACCATCCTCCCCATCTATGCCCATTCCATGTGGATCCCCATGATCACCGATGGAGCCGGCAACTACATTGGCATCGACTTATCTCCGGATACTCCCGAGGCCAAGGAGATTCCCAATGCCAAACACGGACAAGTGATTCTCTTTGGACGGGATTTCGATACCAAGTTCCGTATTGCCGATACGTTTGGTGACTTTCTTTTACTCTTTGCCAATGACCTCGAAAAGGGCAACTGGGATCTCCGCAGTTCCAGTGACGATGAAGATATGATCAGTGGCGTGGATACTGAGCTTGTTTATGTGGACCACACGACCAAGAAGGAGACTCCGTACCTTGATGTGTTGAAGGACCGGGTCATCAAGCTCTGGGTGCAGGCCATGGACCAGGAAACTGCAGACAGCCCGGAAACAAAGGCTCTTCTAGGGCAATTAACCCAGCGACACTCGTACCGCGTTCCCAATTGGGCCAATAACATCGATACGTTGATTTCCGATAATTTGAACAAGTTCGAGATCGGAGTCCCTGAGCCGACCCCGAAGGACGTTCCCCTGAAGCGTTCCGCGTGATTCTTATACAAGACATTGAGATTTGGAGCAGAAACAGTATTTTTGGGGCGAAATGGGTCAAATTCAGGTCAGAATACGTGAGATTCAGACCAGAAACGTCAAAATTGGGTCTGATTAGGGCTCAAACAGGACAGAATAGGTCGACTAACGACAGAAAGGACAGGATCATTGGAGAGCATAATCAGACCATAATTGAGATGAAGT
Organism: Metschnikowia kamakouana; assembly: GCA_002374535.1. Classification (NCBI taxonomy): domain Eukaryota; kingdom Fungi; phylum Ascomycota; class Pichiomycetes; order Serinales; family Metschnikowiaceae; genus Metschnikowia; species Metschnikowia kamakouana. Next base: position 40,308 of record NKZX01000675.1, read on the forward strand.
GAAGTCATAAATGAAGGATTGAAGTCGTAAATGAAGGTCATAATTGGAGAGGAATAAGACCACCATTCTTTTCATTCCATTTTCTTTACTTTGGTAATGACCACAACTCATTTGCATGGTGGGCATGGTTTGGGTGGCCAGATGGGATGTGATATACAGGACTGAGCAATTATTGAAATCAGATGATTTAAGCCAATGAAAAAGTGTCTGGGTCTGCAAGTTTCTAACTTGGTCTTTTTGTGTGGTCCATTTGGTCATACAATGATGCTACACTTTTGGAGACCATCAGAAGTTGAGTGTTTGATATGATGAAGGTTTGAGTACCATCCACAGTTTAAAGATGAAAATGTGGGTATGAACAGTCGAGGCCATTGATGATATCGAGAACTGAAACGAATGACGACTACTGGTGCTGGTGATATGTGACACATACTCATTGGAGGCCTTCTTTGGGCTTTGTCCAGGAATCTGAGTACCAAAAGAGGAAGTCGACCTTGGCGAAGTGGAAGGAAACCAAACCTGGCTTTGCCCAAACTTGGCTTTACCGAAACCTGGCTTTATTGAAACCTGGCTTTACCGAAACCTGGCTTTACTGAAAACTGACTTTGCCCAAACCTGACTTTACCCAAACCTGACTCTACCCAAACCTGACTCTACCCAAACCTGGCTTTACGTGGGTGGGACTGGTGCTTTTAAAAAGACAAGGTCACTCAGGAATGATTATGATATCCTCCAATTGGATTCAAAGGAAATGGACTCTTGATGATGGATATACAGGCCAACTGATCGGTGCAGCTTGAACTATTCTATTGAACTGAACTTCATTGGTCAAGACCAAATCAGTTTCTTACTCAGTTTCTTACTCAGTTCTTTGGTTTCCCAGTTGAGGAATCTGGAATTCTACGAACTAGCTTATCAGTGATAATCGAGTATATCGTGTTATTACGGGCTAATTTGGTGGGTTCCTAATATACAGGTCCAACGGTCTTGTGAAACATCTGGTCCATCATACAAGGCTCCAGTCCAAGATCAGCATTTCCGGAGTCAAGTCTGAGTATCCAATGGAACCATAATCAGGAAGAACATGAGTGAAGAGGACCCGGAGCTCCCTTTGAGACATTGGATCTCCGGGTATGGAAAATGAACGAATGGTGACCGAAAAACGGTATGGAACAATAGTAATGATACGCTATTGGGTGTTGCATGAGGAGAAAGACGCAGAGAAACTTCATACGGGTGTCTATATGCAGGACTCCGAACAAATGGCCCTAGCAAGGTCGATGAACACTATACAGGATGTAGAGTACTATAGCGTACTACCGTACTGCATCATAGAGAGTAGGGCAGGATATAGAGTATGGAGGAATACAGTGTGAAAAGCTACCCCTGGTGTACGGGCTTTTTCGTAGCCTGCATATATCCTATATCCCCATTCAAGGTTCATTTCTAGAGCTAGACGCTTCAAATTACACTATTGAAATGTCCGGAATTCAGGCATTCCTTTCATACCAATTTCAACTCTCCTACAATAAAAACACGTTACTTGCGTTGGGCCCAAAAGTGCTGAGGTAGCCTGGTGCACGGGTGTCTGCCCAATACCGAGGGTCCTTTCCGGTCTTAACCCTAATTGATCGAAGAAATCACTCATGAGATATGCCCCAATCTTTACTTTACATTACTTTATTGGAATCACGAATTATGACTGCATATGAGTGAATTTATTTGGTACTTATATGCAGGACACCCCTAATCAGCAGGCCAAGTAAAGAATAAAACCTTGGAAATACAGTACTTTGAGTACTCAAGAAGATCCGCCTGCCTTGGTTAAAGCCCTGGCTGCTTTTGGGATGTTTTTCCTGTATATAATATATGTTCCTGTATATAGTCCACAGTTCTACCAGATGATCCGCTGAAAGCCCGGCTCCGAGAGCCACGTGAACTTATAACCAAAAAAGATCACAAAAAAGATCACATTGATGGTGGTGTACCAGGTGAATTCGGCCAAAAGACGGCGGCCGACGTTATCTGCAGGAGCGATGAAGATTCTGAACAAAACCAACGGAATGATGAAATAACGGGGCTCAAAAAGGGGCGAAGGGATAAGTGTGGCGGCCAAAACTCCGAAATACGCAATGGTCGTTAGCGGAGAAAAGCTTGTTTTGGAGATTTGGTGTGTTCGGTGGAGAAGATGGGTTACGAGCCACGTGCAGAAGTGGTATGCAGGAGCCATCAAGAAAACCGACCATTTCTTGCTTAAAACCCGACGGTAAATGTAAAACGTATAGTGTCTGTTATCAGCAAGGAGAAAGGGGTGGACCACGGTAAATTGCTTGATGATGTATGCAATGGCGGCGTAAGAACCCAAAGTGGTAAGAATGCGGACGGAGGTACCCAAAGAAGTAATTGTTCGGGCGGCGCCAAACGACTTATTACCGGTTTTTCCACCCCCAAGTTTCGGAACTCCACAGAAAGTGGCATATTCAACCAAAATGTTCGGAGAGATCCATACAGGAACCGTGAAAAAGCATATAAAGAGAACACAGTAGAAGACCTGCACAACGTGCATGGTGACCTGGTGGTTTTCTTTATCGCCGAACGTAATGCCGCCGTTCCACTTCAAAAAGGCCAAAAAAAGGAGCCCATTGGCTGCAAAAGGAACGAGTAAGAGCCAATCGGAGAATGCGGTGTTGACGAAAGAGGTAATTTCCCGGACGACTCCGCCGGAGCCCCGATTTTTCAGCCGGCGTTGCCGCTTCTGTCTCCTTAAATCCACAAAGAAGACCGCCAAAAGGAAAACCCACATGATATTCGTCTGGCGGAACCATAAACTGAGAAACCCAAGGAGGTTGCCATATGCAGTCCCCTTGCCATTAGGCCAGCGTAACACCAGCATAAATGCCGCCACCACCAACACAGTAGACCATACATCTGTATAAAACAAGAAGTTGTATGTATACAAAAGCGGAAGACTGAGAATATTGACCTTAAGGTAATTCTTCGTGGGATATAAGGAGAGCACTGCATATAGCACCGGCACTCCTCCCACGAAACTGAGAGATCGTAACGCCGTATACCCACAAGAATCGCTTATTCCGAATGATTTCAACACCTGAGCATATGCAGTTCCAAGCAAATATAAGCCTGGCGGCGTGGTGATTTTAGCATCCCATGAACTGAAGTCATGGCCACAGAAGACTGCACATTGGCGGAGATGGAAGACCTCGTCGATGAAAGGGTGGGTTATATGCAGGCGCACCTTATCCAAAACCGTAGCGGATACTGCCAAAAAGGGCACTAGGAGATTCATGCCTGGAGATCCGGACAAGGTCTGGTGACGTTTTGGTTGAAGACGAACCGTTTGGAGTGCGCGCACGTGCCGGAGTGTATGCAGGATTCCGTAACAAAGAAGCAAAAAGTACAGAAAAAAACACAAATGGATGGGTGCAAAAAACCGCAGCGGTTCTGGGTGTTTGCAGAGGATTGGTGTTTTTGTTCTTTTCCGTTTGCTCTAAAAAAAGACGTTTTCCTAGCTTTTCCTCTGAAAATTGCTCCATATTCCACCATTTGGCTCCGGAATTCATCCCCAGCGCTAGCTTTCTTAATCGGGCTTGATTCCGACTGTTACAAACCCTCGGAATTCAGTCTTGCCTTTTTGGTTCATTCAGTGTGTGGTTTTTGGTGCTCAGTAATTAGCGTACTGCATATACGCATTGGTGTCCATCCTGTCTTCACTTTCATCCACACTCTAAATCTCCAAATTTCCTGGCCAAATTTATACTTTTGTTCCCCGACTGGGCCAAAATCTTCTCCTTTGTTTTGCTACTTCCCAGTTTTCGGTTGTCCTGCATACAGCCACTCCCCAAAAGTACACTTCAAAAAAGCTACAAACTCGTCAAAATTCTCAATAAAGCACGTCTTGATGCCTGCATCCGAGAGCTGAAATCCCAATAACAATTTCTCCAAGCTTCCTTACTTTTTGCTCCAAATTCGCTTGTTTTAGGCTCCTAACCTGCTTATAATACGCTTAGAAGCCCATTTTTCCACCACTTTTGCTCCAAAAAACTCGCTTTTTCAACCATGATTTGCAATGACGACCGGCTACTTCCCGTAGCTCGAAACGGCTCCTCTGCAGCCTCGTTTCTTGCCTCTTCGGGTGGGTCACGTGATAAGGTGCCAAAATATCTTGGGTTTTCGCTTACCGAAGCCGCTGAAAAGCCAGCTACCATTTCAAATATTCTTGATTATAGCCAGGATGAGCTCTCGTCAGCCCTTAAGCTTCTGCCCCAAGTGTTACGGTATGATCCTGTATGGAAGCTCAAATGGCCCTTCAAGCCTCGGCACACCGAAGGCAGTATGACGGGCAAACTGCGTCACAAGTCTCTTACATTGAACCCTTTTACCGCAGCCGAAGGCAGAATGCCCAAAGTGTACCCTGTTTGTGTTTCATCTCTCGACGCACAAAAGAGTGGTGCACTTTCACTGCAAGTGGCTGCAAAAAGCGCAGGAGGAGGGGTCAATGCGCAGCCGAAATCGCACCGCGTAACAAGACCTACTTTAGCTGCAATGCACCACCGCCGGCGGTCTCCCCAGGCCGTAATGGATTTGCTCACCAAAAACCCTTGGACAGTGGATATATCTGAAAAAGATGAAGCCGACGAATCTCGCAACAAAAACAAACCCTCAGAGTTGAATGAGCTCCAGTACCTTGTGGCCTATAACTTGGTGAACAATTTCTACTTCAATTTGGTCTCGTGGTCGCCTAAAAAACAGGCCATAGCCATAGCCATTGATCTGAAGGCTTATTGGTGGAATGGCTCGGGCATGGTGGAAGATATCCGTGCATTGAAAGAGGGTGCACTGCCCATCCTGTGTATTCTGTGCTCCCCGCAGGGCCACTTTGCCGTTGCATCGTTAGATGGGATTCTTTCCGTGCACTCGGTCGCCCACTCGGTCCTGTACTTGACCCGAACGCTTCCCTCGCCTGTGTTCACCATCGAGTGGTTTCCCGATGGCAAGCACCTTTTGGTGGGGGATGCGCATGGGAAAATTGCTATTATGCAGTTCGTCGAGGGAGAATCCTTGGACGTTGTTTCATATTTGTTTGGACTCAGCCAGCAAATCTGCGGTATGTTTATTTTGCTTTCTTTCTTTTTCGCGTTTGTCTTTTTTTCCTTTGTCTCCTTTTTTTTCTGGTCTTTCTGGTTTTTTTTTACTAACTTTAGGTTTTGCCCTTAATGCAACCTGCACAGAAGCCGCAGCCGGAGCCAACGAGAACCTTGCCATAGTTTGGGATATCAGTAACCTTCAAAAACCACTTCTTAAGTGCAGGCTCTTGCATACGTCTGCAGTGAAAGGCATTGCGTTTTGCCCCTGGGCCCCCCTGCTCTTGGCCACCGGTGGAGGCAGCAACGACCGTCAGTTGCGTTACTGGCATACAGGATCGGGCCAGTTACTCGGGCAAATCGACACCATGCGCCAAATCACCGCCATTTTCTGGAGTACGCAGGTTAAGCAGATTTTGGTCACTTTCGGGTATCTGGCCTCCACTGATCACGTGGTGGCTGCAGTTTATCCGTACCCTGGAAAAACACCTGTGGCTGAGGCGCGGTCACGTGACCCTCTCCGGGCCTTAAGTGCACTGATTGCACCCGATGAAAGCTCGGTAGCTGTGGCTGCTAATGATGGAACGGTGCGTGTATATAGTCTTTGGCCTAAGCGACAACTTTCGCTTACGCATGCTGCTGCAAGTGGCAGTTATGGCAGTTCCATTATCGAGACTGCAGAGTGTGTGGACCTCCGGCCCATTTTCAGGTGACCTTAGTGATTACAGCATCCGGAATACTACTACTCTATGCACTACTCTATGCACTACTCTATGAACTACTCTGTATAAAATACTGCACTTTATGTAATATAATGCACATTAGAGTTTATTCTGCACACTAGTGCTATCCTGCACATTACACACGACTGATTCGGGTGTTTCCCACATTTTCCAGTGTACCACGGCTTTTCAACCAAAAGCGAAACAAATAGCCTAACGACGAGACCCAAAATCACCCAATTCAAAAATAGAAACACATCTTACAGGCAATCAGACAGAAAAGACAGACTTTCAATGGATTCCACGACCCCAAATCCAAAAGGAAAATTAAACGAAAACACGGTATCTGGATTATCCGTTGTCAAAACTACTGCATTCCAGCTATAACCGTGGTATGTCGATAATTGGGGGAATTTGATGACTTTGGGTATATAACATCTTTAAATCCTGCATATACATTCTCAAATCCTGCATATACATTATCAAATCCTGCATATATATTATCATGTCCTGTATATGGTTTTAAATCCTGTATATACATTGAAAATCCTGCATACAACATCCTCGAAGTCGTTTTCTTCAACGTCCCTTGATGAACAACTACATCTGTAATTCACCTATAGGATCTGACTTAGTAGACCAGGTTGATAAGTATGCAGGTCCAATTTAGTAGACTGAAATTCAGGAAATTGCCTTGCAAATACAGAAGAAAGAGCATGGACTGGCTGGGCTTCTATAGCCACGTGGTGCATGTAATTGGTCAAGTGACTATCCAATTTACTCAGTTTAAAAAGTCAACTTATGTCCTAGGCTAGAATTTCTAGTATTATAGTCTATATGCAGTATTTTAGTTTATATGCAGTACCATGGTGAATTCTAGCCTCCGTGGTACATTTCTTAGCTAATAAATCGTAAAGAATGACTTTAAACTATGCATTAAAAAGAAGATGGTTATGAACCAATTAAAAAAAGGTGGTTGTAGAAACAGGTGGAATAAATGGTCGAATAGAATGCGGCCAGTGCTCATAACCATGGACACGTTTAGAATCCAGCTCTAGTATTTTCTCCTGAAAGAAGGACAGAGTAGTCACGCTGAGTCAGTAGAGCCTCCAGTAATTTAATAAGCGAAGATGAGTCAAACATTCGGTGTGAAGGAAGTTGGAAAAGACACTTCTTCGTATGGATGAGCCGTTTATTTTTTATAAATTTCTGTTAGAACTTTTGCAGGACACTAGGACTTATAAATAAAGTTATCTTAGTTGTATATTCGAATACTGTAATTT
>NKZX01000680.1:0-194502 GCA_002374535.1 Metschnikowia kamakouana
ATGAATAAATGAATAAATGAATAAATGAATAAATGAATAAATGAATAAATGAATAAATGAATAAATGAATAAACATCTCCTATTTTGTCTATCTTTACTAATTGAACGGTAGCCTAATCCAATGAAGTTATTATTGTATCCATCTTTACTGTCCTGCATATACCGCCTCGTCTACTACTCATACCTCTGTCCTTCAGTATTGTAGCCACTACGTCAATATAATGTTATATAATATATCTACTATACCAAAACAATACTATGCTGTATTGTCTACTTAGTAGCTTTAAAGTCTCTACTACTGTACAGTACTCTACTACAGTACAGTGCTTTATCTACTGTACAGTACTCTATATCAGATTACTGTACTGCGCGCATCTACTCCACTCCTCCATACACTTTCACAACTCATACCCATGGATGAAACACGAAAATCGTTATACGTGCTTTTAACAATTCACACGGTACGTGGATACCTTGAGACTGCACATGAGGTCACCAGCGTGGCGGTTTCCGTCCTCCTCCCGTTGCTAGGCAAGTCCATCCAAGAATACGAAACCGCCCACCACTATGCTAGCCAGGATGACGCTTTGGACAGCTCGCAGTTCCGGTACTTGGTGGCGTCCACGGGCCTCAAGCGGCTTCTTTCGTTTGAGAATGACGATTCAATTTCGCTTGAACGGTGGTTGCTGAATTTCAGGAGCGTGGGGCCGGAAATCGTGGCGGAATGCTCCATGAACTATAGCGACGTGTTGCTCCGGGAGCTCGACGACCTCAAATCAAAGTACCTTCGGGAGCTGGAGCCTGAAAGTCAAACGGTACCTAGAACGGATTCTATGGACATAGACCCCGAGGAGCGGGTGCTGGTGCAGGAAACTAATGACAATGAAGTTAACGAAGAGCCTCTGGCCAGTCCACCAGTGGAGACATCAGTGGAGAATAATGAGGAGGCGATGGAATTAGACGGACAAAGTGGTGAACCAGATGGTGAAGAGGAACTAGAGGAAGAAGGCCAGGTCCAGGAACAGGAACAAGAAGAAGAAAAGGAAAAGGTCCAGGAAGAAGAACAGGTCCAGCTACAGGTCCAGGAAGAAAAGGAACTAGAAGCACAGGAACTGGAACAAGTACAAGAACTGGAACTGGAACAAGTACAGGAACAAGTACAGGAACCAGCACAGGAACCAGAACAGGAACCAGAACAGGAACCAGAACAGGAACCAGAACAGGAACCAGAACAGGAACCAGAACAGGAACCAGAACAGGAACCAGAACAGGAACCAGAACAGGAACCAGAACAAGCACAAGAACCAGAACAGGAGCCCGGACAAGAAGAAGTACAGGAACAAGCACAAGAGGAACCTGTGGAAGAAGAGCCCCAGGAGGATGTGTCCCAGGTTAAAAGCCATACAACCGCAGCTGGAACTCTAGAAGAGCAAGTCTCTCATGGTGAAGCCCAGGAGATCAAAGAAGAAATCAAAACCGAAAGCGCAGAGAAAGAGCCCCGGAAAAGAGCCAAGTCGCCCGTGAGTCTGGCGCAAAAGCGCAAACGGTTCCAGAACATCGCTGTCAACCTCGTCAAAACCATCGAGGAGCACCGGTACTCGTCGCCATTCCTCACGGCGGTGCTGGCCAAAAACTATGAGGACGTGATCTTTGAGCCCAAGGACTTGAAGTCCATTTTCAAGAATATCAAGCACAAAGACTCGGAAAAGAGCTATGACACCGTCAAGGACTTGGAGCGCGATATCATGTTGATGTTTGCTAACTGCGTGATGTTCAACAAGTCGTCCACACCATTGGTGGGTATGGCGCAGGAAATGAAAGAAGATGTACGGGAGACATTCAAGATGTTCGAGGAGGCCGAGTCCCAGATGCGCTAATATTCTGATTCAGTTGATCCAGGTTCTACTGATCAACGACTGAAATCTCCAACCAGACGTTTCTACCCCTCCAAATACTAACTACTAAATACTATAATTCAGTTGAGATGAGTATCACCTCGCCCCAATTGAAGCAGCTCCACGACGAGAGCTCCTTTAACTTTTACTTACAAGCGTAGAAGTTAGAGTAGTGTGTTGTCACAATAATCATTGATTCATTAGTCTATACATTAAATTATGGTGGCTAACGCTTGCCACCGTGAATAAGATTCTTGAAGAACATAGCAATGGGGTCCTTGTCGTAGTCGTTGACCACCACGGTGTCGCCCATAGCGGGCTTCTCGGCGTGCACACCCATCTCATGGTCCACAACCTCATCCAACGATTGCACGCTGGCCAAACGATGGTCTCTCAAGAAGAAGGCCATGACAATCAAAATCACACACAAGCAGAGTCCAACAATACACATCTTTCTCTGGATGTCAGCATAGGCCATGGCCACGGATCTTCTCTCAGGACTGCCCCACGTGTATTTTATGGCAAAGGAGAATGGGTCTCCGTAAGCCAGCGTAGCAAGCGAGGTGTCGACGCCCAAAGAGGCCATCTTTCTGAAGATGGTGCTGGGCATGAGCTGAGTCCACACTGCTCCAGAAACAGCCGTTCCAAGAGCAGAACCAATGGAGTACGCGGCCAAGTAGAGCGAGAGCACCACGGCCATGTACTCGTGGTTGGTACAGGTCTGGATCGAAAGCTGCGTGGTGTAAGTGAAGAAACCAGCACCCAATCCGAGCACACACAAGCCTCCAATGACACCATCCTTAATGCTCTGGTGCTCAAGGCCAGTATTGGAGCCTCTATAGTGCAAGAGAACACCCAAGGATATGAACCACAAGGCACAGCCAAAGATGATGAAGGCCTTTGTTCTCTTGACCATGACAATGACGAAACCCAAAAGGGGGCCAGTGATCACCGACACAAACGAGTACAACGACGTGATTCTGGTGGCAGCCTTGATGGAAGTGTTCATTCCCACCACCAAAACTGTGTACATGAAGTCGTTGGGCATGTACCAGATGAAGTTAATGAGACAGGCAATGACGAGGGCAGCCCACACTCCACGGTCCTTCAAAAGAGGGAATGGGATGATGGGGAACTTGGCAAACTTCCACTCCCACAAAACGAGAACAGGAATCAAGCACACACCAATCACAAGAGGAGCAATGATGTGAGCCTTTCCCCATGCAGTGCTGGAGTTGACATAGGTGGCGGTCTTGTTACCGGCAAGAGTAAAAGGCACCAAGATGAATCCAAACACACAGATGATGAGAAGAATACCCACCACGTCGACTTTCCAGAATATATCCAGGAAGATGTTTTTTGGCTTATTCTGTTGCTTGCGCTCCGCCCTGATCCGTTGCCATTGCTCGGTCCGGCTTGCCCTCCATCTCTGGTCAATAAGACAAATAAGCAATGGCACACAAGCAGCAGGGAAAACACCGGCCCAAATTCCAATGCCCCACGACCATGAGTGGGATGGGTACATGGCAGTAAAGATATCGGCGGAAACCCAGGTATTAATGATGAATGGAAGGGCAGGGATGAACGAAGCAAACAAACGCCAGTTCAAGTTGGACATATCGGCCAACGTCACCTCCAAGATCAACTGCACACCCGAGTAACCGATCTGGTACAACACCGCACCTCCAGCAAAACGCTGGATATCAAAAGCCTGGGACTCAATGACAGTACCCACAACGTAGAACAATATAGCCACCACAAACAACTCCAACCGGCCAATGTAATCGGACAATCTGGCATACGTGGGCTGAGCAGCAGCAGCAACCACAGACCGGATCACCGTCACCGTGGTGTACAACGAGTGCTGGCTGTAAGAAGCCGTAGCATAGATTTGAAACTGGTAACGCAAGGTTCCATCCAAAGCATAAACATATGCACACACGAACGCAGCAAAGTAGTAGGCCATCTTCAAAATAGGCCTATTGTACTGAGCCGTCATCAACTCGGTCATCTGAACACCATGGGACTTGGCTGTAGAGGTGGCCGGCGAATTGTCCACCTGACGAGCGACCAAGTACTTGAAGAAACTCAGCACATTGGTCACACGAACAGGTTCATGTTCGGGGAGTGCCTTGTGGTCCTGGTACTTGTCGTGGTCAGCGGCGGGAGAGGCCGTGGAGGCCAGGGACGAGTGGCGAGATGTTTTTTGGAATTGATCACTTTGGAGCTCGCCTTGAGGATGCTCACTTTGAAAGTGGTCTGCATCTTGAAGAGACTCAGCCATTTGGGGGTGCTGGGCGCTCATGGCAAGAGAGGAAAAGAGTGAGGAAAAAAGTGCTGATGATCAAGATATGAGATAGATTAAATAGATTTGATTGATAACAGCGCGCACCCGAGAAAATTTTGCTCACTTTTCCTTATTCGCTCATCCCCATACACTCCCGCATCCGCTTTACGCACATTAAGTGCATGGCTTTAATGCCTTGGCATTGGCTGTATACACTACTGCATTTGACGGCACACCGTTTAAAAGACCTCTATAACCACATCCACTTGTGTGCATCGTCATATGTGACCACTTTTATTGATTGGACATTTAGAGAGCTTGTGTAGATTGCTTAAGTTATCAAATAGAACTCCTAAATGTCACTGGATCTCTTTTTATGGGAGCTTGTGCCGTGTACTCAGTGCGGAGCCCTGTACTCGGTGTCTGAAAAATGCTTGCCGGCCTGCGCGCACTGGTGCGTTGCGTATGCATATGGTCAAGCAAGGCATGAGTCCAGGTGGGCATCTCGAGCGTTTGCCGTTTCCATTCTGCCAATCCCCGTAATTCTATTCAAGTTCCAAGCTTTTTTCTTGTTTGCACAGAAAACAATGGCGGGCGCCTGCACCCATTTAGCGAAGAGGAAAGGCTCGGGATGCAAGTGCATTCACTTTGTCTCGGAGCATGCGCTTATGCACCTTGAAAAAAGATTTCACTCATCCGAGCCCCATTGTCCCGAACTGTCATATTCTTATTGTACCTTGAGCGAACCGATGCCTTTGGGCCATGAAGAAAAACCGTAAACTTGCATGCTCTATACACTCCACTGAAGACCATGTCCCAGAAAACTCCAACAGTTCATCATGAAGACACCAAGACACCACACCATAAAGACACACCAAGACACCACGCCAAGCACCACGCCAAGCACCACACTATAAAATAACAAGAACAACTTAGTCAAACTTCGTTATTCCCTCTTTTCTTTTTCCGGGAATTGCCGGGCCAGTCCTAAGCATAAGCGTGGCACATGTCGTCAGAGGCATTTTTTCTTGGACGGTGTCAAAAATAGTCTGGCGCGCCTCCATGCGTTCTAGCGCCAGTAAGCAGTGCAGGGCCTTTGTCCAAGACCAAATGGAAAATGAAAATGAAAATGAAAATGGAAGTGAAAATGGAAATGAAACTGGAAATAGAAAATGCCTCCACCGAACCCGCACTCGGTCCTCCTCTTCCACTACCCATCCATTCATCCATCCATCCTTCCTTCCATCCATTCTTTTTCCAGTATTTAGTATTAAATTGTATTGCTCCATTCTATTTCTGTCTTTTGTCTTTTGTTTTCTGTCTTTTATCTTTTGTCTTCTGTCTTCCATACTCGGTATTCTACTATTCAAGTGTTTGCCCTGATCCCATCTTTTCCAGATTCAGTATTCCAGTCATCTAAAACTCTAGTCCAGTTTTCTCATTCAATTATTCAATTTTTCATTCTCCATATCTAAACCATCTATGCAACAATATGCAGTACAGTCCTTCGGAACTGATTCTCACCCAGTCTAATTGTATTCTTAGCGGTGTACTGTTGATCTGGCTATATTCGGTTCTAGTCTTAGCTCATAGTCATCCAAATACCAATCTAGCCATAGCCAGGTTGAACGGTGACATTTAGCTGAATGGTACTTGAGTATATTCTTAAAGTTACTGTAAATGGACGATTACGTAATCGGATTCAATCCTCTAATAAGGGTGGAGTTCAGTTATCTTGGTTACTATTTGTCAACTCGTACTAAAAATTCTGGATTAGTACTAGAATTCTGGGACTAAATTCATACTAGGAAATGCTGATTCCGTCCACTGAACAGATCCCTACCCTGCAACCTAGGGAGTATTCATATAGTCCATTCCCGGAGTTCGTTCCGAAGTTTTTCTGGAGAGAAGAATCCAGAACCTTGTTTCTGTAACTTGCATATTGTCCTAATGAGATGTACACATCTCCCTGTTCAACTCCACCACTGAAATTGGTATTGAACTTTATATAGCAAGGGACCCTTTGTAGAGTAGTAGTCCCCAGAGTAGTAGACCATGTGGTGGTCCATAGTAGAGTAGAGTAGACCATTAAATCTGATCTGATTTTAGTTAATGTTCAAGGTATAGACTAACCCAGTTCTAGAAATCTATAGGTCTAGTCCCATCCTTCACTTTTGCATCCATGATTAACTTATTGATATTAAATGTGGGTATTAAATGTGGGTATTAACTTGTTGATAGCAAAGTATTGGTATTAAATGTGGGTGTGCGAAACTACATAGAGTGTTGATTAATGGTGAGTGAGAATGGTGATGTGCGAGTTCTCCTACTCATTTCTGGTGATGCTCACTCTCACTCTCAATCCTCACTCTCAATCCTCACTCACTCTCAATCCTCACTCACTCTCAATGTCTGAGGGAATCTGCAGTCGCGCACTGACGTCTAGTGCGACTGCGAACTATACTGACCATCTACAAGGTCTACAATGAGGACTATGGACTCGACTATGGATGGACTGAATACCTAGAGAATGACGAAGCTGACAATGGAGTAGTATTTACTGTTACTGACTACTCTTAATGACTACTGTTACTGTCACTGACTACTGTCACTGACTACTGTCACTGACTACTGTCACTGACTACTGTTACTGACTACTGACTACTGTTACTGACTACTGACTACTGTTAATGACTATTGACAGAAGGCTAAGGATTAAAGTTGGACCTTACTAATTCACATGATACTCACTCTACTTTAATTCCTAGTGCTGACTCTTCTATACTGACTACTATACTGACTCTATCCCAGAACATCATGACTGGTCTGCTGCTTAGTCTTTAACTGTCCTTAACTCTAGAACTGTCTTTAACTCTAGAACTGTCTTTAACTCTAGAACTAGTGTAGCTACAGTAGTATGTTAGCTGAGGTTTTATGCATAGCGAAACAGAAGCTTTAAATGATAGTCATGACCATTGCTTACCAGCTATACTCACAGTACTGCTCCATCCTACTTAGTCCAGGCTCTACTCACTATACTCTACTCTGTACTATGTCCTCTATAGAGTAATCTGTTTGATGGATTAATGACTACTACACTACTACACCATACTAGGGACTAATATAAGGCTCAGGGTGGAGCTGTTGTGATCACTCCTACTCTGATTTCTCTGGCCTTGCGAAATGAAGCTTTTGGTTTGCTATTTCCATGGGTGCAAAATTACCCACCACTTGAGGTATAACTCCATATCCTCCATTGTATCACATGAGAGAAGGCTCCAATACTAGGGGTGAGAAATCTAGACGGTGCAGTTCCCTAGGCTGCAACCTGTAGTTAATCCCAAGTCTAATCTTGAACTGAATGATTAGTTACTATTGGTGCAGAATGAAGCTCTTGATTACACAACAGTATTAATCATCGAAGTCAAATGGGGATCCACCTGACTATTTAAACCCTCTTCAGTTAACCTCCGTCAACCAGTGTACCACTTCGTTCTTCTAGGAGGTCGCTGGATGGAGGTCGCTGGATGGAGGTCGCTGGATGGAGGTCGCTGGATAGAGGTGTCTCGATATTTGGAGGAGGGGTGATTATTCTTGACTATTCTTCTAACAACTAGAAGACCGAGTACTAGTACTAAGATCAAAATAGAAGACGGAGTCACTCGTATAGCATGGTACTATAGAATAGTAGTAGTAGCACTGGTGACTTCCTAGAGTAGTACTACCCTATAACAGTAGTCTTATAAGTCGTCGTATAACAGTAGTAGTCGTATAACAGTAGTAGTAGTAGTACAGCAGTAGTAGTAGTACAGCAGTAGTAGTGGCTTGTAGTCTGATTGTAAGTATAGTAGTACTAGCAGTTCGACATTTGACGCGGAAAGATACGAGGTCTTTTTTCCTGAATTGTGAATCTTCCTCTTTCTTCGCCGATTCTCTTCTGCTCCACCACTAACATGGTATACACCATGGACAAGACAAAGGGCTGTACTCTGATGCGGTGAGCAATTCATACCACACTCCCACACATCTCCTCCAACTCCATGTAGTCCCATACTGAACTAGCTCAATGCGGTATCCAGACTGCTTGACTTGGTGGTATTCAGACCTGATGACCATGGTGATGTCCACGTCTTTGTAGAGTCAGAGCGTGTATGAGGCAATGGTGCCCCTTCACCTGAGCCAACGAGAGAGCCGAAAAAAATTGGCTTGTGGGAACCCAGGCGTCCATGACCCTCCTAAAGAGAGCCATAATCATCCAGATAAGCTGCATCCTGGTGACTATAGACAGAAGCAATCCTACTTGTTGGTAAACCAGACCAGTTGCAGTACCGTGACTGGCATAATGATCTTGGTAGTTCATTAGTGATCCTTGGCCTGTTCTCAAATAATTGTCGGTCCTCAAATAATTGTCAGTTCTCAAATAATTGTCAGCCGTGAAAAAACAGCAGCAGCTGGTCCTTTTATAGTGGACCGAACCCTGAGCATTGCTGCAAGTTTATGCGTAGCTGCGGCCTCTAGATCCCAGCCTCTGCAACCAGCGCGGCTTTTGTTTCAAAAATGCAGGTTCGCCCTACTATATCGCATCTTGCGTGCGTACACCCCGCGCTATCTTCGTCTGAAACCATCAAGATTTCTAATCAAGCTAGCGCACTGGATGGTCACATGATCATCTGAACGTCAGAACATGAGAACAAGAAATACAACAAGTCGAACGAAAATACGAATGTTCTCGTCGTATATGCACACCCGAATCCCTCGTCGCTTGTCTCTCCCCTCCTCATGCTTTCGTTCCCCTCTTAGCGGTGTACTGATGTGTGCTCCTCTTGGTGCCCCGCAGTGCGTAGATCAGCTCTATTGACATGGATCACATGTTCCATACCCTTAACGGGCACACGTTCGAGACCGTGAAGCAGACCAGTATCCCCGTTGAAACGCAACTACCTACATGCAAAAAGAGCCGTTTCCTTGGACCCAGGGCCAGATCCTCCAATGGGTGTCTCCGCTGCCGCAAGAGAAAGTACGTACCGTCTAATATTAGAATCTTTGTCTGATTAGATCTTTGCTACTTGGATCTTTGCTACTTAGATCTTTGTCTGATAGGAGTTTGAAAAAAAATACAAATGCTAACTCCAGGAAAAAGTGTGACGAGGTCCACCCCGTGTGTGCCCGGTGCAATAGCCGAAGTGACGTTTGTATATGGCCCGGGAACACCCAAGGGTCTCGGGTGGAGAAGAACCAGGAAAACAGAGAAAGTGGGGATTTGGAGATTCAGAGAAATACTGGAATCAAAAGTGTGGGGCTGGAAAATACTGAAATCAAAAGTATAGGGCTAGAAATTGCTCTGGTCAAAGACGATGATACCTTGGAAGATCTAAACTTATTCTTCAATCTAGATTTGGTGGTGCACGACATGAATGAGTTTAAAAACGACTTGGCCAGCTTCCAGACGGAGTTGTACGACCAAGAAGCCGAGGCCAAGCCTTCTGTTCCCATAAGTGCAGCTCAAAATATACCCCTTCATCCTACTGGCAGCTTTGAGGCTTCCGACTTCAGTCATGCTTCGAAGTTGGAGACCCAGGGCCTCGTGTACCTTGAGTACTACCAGAAAGAGTACTGCACATTTGTGTCGATTGGGATGGAGTCGCTGAACTACTTTGCATCGACGTTTATGGGGCTTGCCAAGACAAACGATAGTATAGCATATGCGTTGGCCGCGTGGGGAGGCTTTTACCTTGAGCTAAGAAAGGAGAAGAGTGACTTTTCTGGGCCCTGGATGTACATGCAGGAGGCAGCCAAGAGTATGTGTCAGCAAGTGGGGCAAAATTTGCAGCCCAGAAACAAGGATCAGATCTTGTATCTATTTGCCTTCTACCTTATTTTCATAGGTATGGAGGTGTGTACTGGGGACATTAGAAACTGGCACAGCTTCATGGCCCAGTGCGCCCGACTCTTGAGGTCCTGTGGAGGTCTCTGTGCAGTCAGCAATATGTTCGGGCGAAATAACGATATCCAGTGGATGATCCTGGACTTTGAGTGCCACGATATAGTATCGCTGAAGGCTCTAGCGTCCGGGCCCATTTTCCCCGTGCAGGAATACGAAGCAGCCTTGGACCGAGGCTACTCGTATGGCATTGACCCTTTGCAGGGCATAGTGAGTCCGTTATACAAGCTCATGTGCTACATGGGCAGTGCCAAGGCCGAGCTCAATGACGATCGGAAACGCATTGAACTGCTTATTCGTAATGGTAGTTCCCAGGCCAATGAGATGCGTACTACACACTACGAAAAGGTGCAGAGCAAAGTGGACGAGTTCTCCCACTACATCAACACGTGCCAGCCGCAAAGTCACCACTTGGCTCTTCTCGATACCATTCCCAATGAGAAGGTACTACATTTGCATCTCTTCGATCTCTACCGGTACGTGTGCAAGATCCAGTTAGCCACGGCCATCGAGAGACTCCCACCCAAAACCGTCCGCATTCAGCACTTGCTTTTGAAAAGCCTTGGACTCATAGACATTTTGCTGAAGACCCGTTTCAAGGTGGTGTTGTCGTTGCTGTTGATGGTTTGTGGAATGGCATGCACCACGGTCTACGATAAAGCGCAGATGATCGAGCGGTTTCGTCTGCACCGCAAACAATACGAATTGGGTAATTTGCAGCGCATCGAGGAAACCCTCACGGAAGTATGGGACCTTAACCCTACTGGCGACACCTGCATAGACTGGGCCGACTATGTTGGCGAAAAGGGCTGGCACTTGTATCTTGGGTGAAGGTGGAGTCCCGCGCACTATCTGGGACCTTATCTTGCCACCGTGCAGGAGATGCAGGGGCGGAAGATGTTTTATAGTTGGTTTATGAATAACCGTGTGCATGAGAATACCGGCATGAAACAGATTATTTGGCTTCGATGCATCTTCTGTTTTGGATGCTTTCCAGTGTATGTATCGCCATTTATGCATGAATAGCAAAATGTTGGGCCCTAACAATGATGTCAATAGACTTTAATGCAAGACCTTGTGCGGCTAAAAGCACTGTGCAGTATAAACGTGACGGCGAAGATAATGCCAAGCCCTCAGACAAGTATAAAAGCGGCCTCTTTCGCCCCTCCATTTCCGAATTTACTATATAATTAATAACACCCAATATTTATTAATTGCAACCAACATTTCTAATTCTCCACAATGTCGGACGCTTCCATTCAATCCGTTGTGAAGGAACAACATGCCTATGTCAAGCCCGAAATGGTGGCCGAGAACTTTGCAAAAACTTACCCCACACCTCCTCAGGACTCGTACCAGAACTTCATTCTGTCCATGGGTAGCATTTTCGGGTGTTGTGGAGTGTTTTGTTTTTTGTGCGAAAACCCTTACAAAACAGTGGACCAGGGAGAGGTGGGCTTGGTGCAAACTTTCGGAGCCTTATCGCGAACCATCGAGCCCGGCACGTCGTACGTTAACACGTGGTCAGAGAGCTTGACCCGGGTCAACATCAAAATCAACACCAGAGAACTTCCTCCCCAATCATGTTTCACCAGAGACAACCTTTCGGTGCAGGTCACCTCAGTTGTTTACTATAACATCATTGACCCTCAGAAGGCCATCTTCTCCATTTCCGATATCCACTCGGCCATCAACGAGAGAACGCAGAACACCATGAGAGATGTGATTGGAAACCGCGTTTTGCAGGATGTGGTGGAAAAGAGAGAGGAGATTGCCGAGTCCATTGAGGCCATTATCTCCAAGACTGCGGCCGAATGGGGAGTCAACATAGAATCCATTTTGATCAAGGACCTCACGTTGCCTCCTTCCGTGCAAGAATCGTTTGCAAAGGCTGCTGAGGCCAGACGGATTGGAGAGGCCAAGATCATCAACGCCAAGGCCGAAGTGGAGAGTGCCAAGCAAATGAGAAAGGCCTCGGATATCTTATCCTCTCCTGCAGCCTTGCAAATCCGGTACTTAGACGCGTTGCAGAACATGAGTCGGAACCCAGGAACCAGGGTGATCTTCATGCCCAGTGCAGACTCCATTGAGAAGATTGTGCACTCTCAGCAGAGGCCCGATGCAAACGGAACTGCCGTGCAGCCTACAGATGCTTTTTCCCATCACAGCGAGAGACAGATGATCGACAATTTGCTGATGCAAGAAGCCCTTCGAGACAACTAAATGCATCATAATGTTAAATGTCAATTGTCAGATTCCAGCACGCCAGATTTCATCTCCAGACATTGTCTGGAATTGTCAGACATTAGCAGTAATTGTCGGACACTACCAGTAATTGTCAGCATATTGTCAGCATATTGTCAGCATATTGCCATTGTTCTATCCATACCCTAATCAGACTGTTATATATTATTAGTACCCAGAATATTATACTGTATACTAGGACTCTCTAAACTCTTTCTGTTACTTTACTGGTTTTTCTAAATTTTCACGGGTCTTTTTTCTCGTATTTATTGCTGTTTCAGAATTGTACCTGATTGCGCTCTACCGCATCCAAACCAATTTTTATATCTCTATTTTGCCGGGAACTGACACTTTTGGGAGAAAACAAAAATAGACTAAATCAAACCCCAAACACAAACACAAACACAAATAGAAACAAACACAAACACAAAAGCAAAACAGCCCGAATATATAAACCCTCAACCCCCAACCCCCCAGAAACACCATTCGTTATTTCTCTAGTCCGCAGCACTTCCCATTATGCAACAGCTGCCTTCAAGCGGCCCCAGCTATCAAGCATAATTTCTCGCGCGAACCACATCCTCCTGCAGAATTGCATTGTTCGGTCTACTGATCCCACACTCCCAGACAGCACATTCAACTAGCCGTCTACCCATCGCCACAGGCCCAGACCCATTTGCTCCCTCTCTCTTCTCCAAGTGCACTTCCTTCCAAACCCCCTAGTCCAAGCATATCCAGCGGCAAATCCCCCGTCGTTCCAGGAACTCCTGTTTCCTTAGCCTCGTCATAACCACCACTCCATCCATGGACCCCAATACCTTCTGGACCGGCCAGGCGCCGCCACAAAGCCATACGGGCCCCACTGCTCCTCCCACGGTGTTCTTTGGCAACCAAGCTCCCGCCCCGAAAGCCCCTGTCTCCCGGATCGCTCCGCCTTCCAGAATCCCCTCGGCCTCCAACTATAGACACACCAACACCTCGTCCGACAGCATACCCCAGCATGCAGACGCCACAAACACTATCCCTTTATCGCTCAAGGCGCAGCAGTTGACGCTAGAGGAGTCCAAAACTTACATGCGCTGGTACCTGGACATCTTGGCCCGCACCAACTCGCGGACGGTGTCAATTCTGGACGTGTACCAGTTCTTGAGCAACTTCAAGATCTCCACCGCCATCAAGGAGAAGACCAACCGCATGTTTGCCAAGTTGTTGCACCTGCTCAACATCGGCGAGTTTTTCGCCTTGCTACGCCTTATATCCCATTCCCTTCAGGGACGAGAGCCCGACCGGGCCCTCATTGCTATTGATACCAGCGTGCCTACGCCGCCGTCCATTCTTTCAAAAAAACGGCTTAATGACGATACTGAGGATGACGAGGCAGAACCTGATCCTGGGTCCAGCGACCCTCCGTCGGCACAACTCGATTTGGATCTGTTCACCCAGTTCATGTTGACTGGAGAACGGCCGGACGAGAAGAAAACCAAAAAACGCCTGAAAAAGCTTAAAAGCGTCAAGTTCTCTGACCAGATCGTCACCGACATTAAAACAGATGCATCTGTATATGACTACAACGAAAACTCCGACTACTTGCTGATGGACCAGCTCATGGACCGAATGAAAAACAAGCCCTCGCTCTCGGTGCCATTGGAGCCACCCGTGGTGTCTTCGCCCGACCCCGAGGAGAAAAAGCTCCTCAAGGAGATGGAACCGCAGATCAACCACTTTCAAAACCTCAATTCCGTGGACACCATTCTGGTGGGCGGTGTTCCTTCTAGCATTCATTTGGGCCCCAACTCCAGTTTCAGGCTGCCCCGGGAACTACTGCCCCAGCCACAGTACCTCAAGCCCAACATGACGGGCCCGGCACAAATGGCCCTGATGGGCTACGACAAACAATCGCTGGGCGACTGGAACAACTTCCTCCAGCCCAACGTCACCGGTCCTGCAGACATGGCCCGTCTTCTCTCGCCGTCAGCAGAACCCCAGCCTGCCATATCTCTCCAGTCGTTTTCGGAGCAGATGACGGGGAACACCCTTGCAAACACATACCAAAACTCCGCCATTGGAAATGAAAACTCTGGCATTGCCAACTCTGGCACTGGAATTGGGTCTCTTGGAAATGTCAACTATGGTGGAAACCTGTTTGCTCCGCAAGCACCCAGCCAACGGCGGTCCCGATCGGTGTCACAGCCTAGTCCCTTGAATAGTACAGGCGAAGGGTTGCTTTTCCCCAACCAGTCTAGCTTATACGACCGGGGCTCGGGCCAAAATGGTGTTTCCAGTCCTGGACCACCCGTTCCACCCAGAGTCACCGCCGAGCGGTCCCCCAGACCGACACCTCCTCCTCCGCCAAGGTCCAGAAGAACAGCCAGCTCTGCCTCGGCCATGGGGCTGGAACAAGGACCTCCGCTTCCGGACAAAATACCCAATCAGGTGTACCAGAACACCGAGAGCAGCTCTAGCACAGCCAACATCTTAGACGATCTAAAGGCACTACAGGAAGAGGTGGACCGTATCAGAGATATGTCGGGGGGATTCTAATACCTCTGATGGCTATAGCTGCTTGGGACGCACATAGATTACATATACATCATAACAGTCCAGGTCACGACTAGCGCAACCAATCAATCGTCTAGTGATTCCGAAGCCTTCTTCATGGTGGCTATGCGGACCAAAGGTGCCAACGAAGACACATTGTCGCTCTCCAAGATAAACTTGTCCTCGAGTAACTCGGCCGCAGTGCCTCGCTTGTTGAAGTCAACCTGCAAGCACCAGGCCAAGAACTTCTTGATTTCGTAGCTCAAGGCCTCGGGCTCCTTCAATCTTGGGGTACCGTTGGTAGCAATCAAGTAGAGTGCCCTCAAGGGCGTTTCGTTCAAGTAGGGAGGTTCTCCTTCGATCATCTCAATCACCATGATTCCCAACGACCAAATGTCCACCTTGGGTCCATACTCTTTCCTGGAAACCACTTCCGGAGCCATCCAATAGGGAGTGCCCACCATGGTTGTTCTCTTCAAGTTGAGCTCGTTGATCTGCGCACAGAACCCAAAGTCCGTCATCTTGATGTGTCCTTCGGTATTGAGCAAAATGTTATCTGACTTAATGTCTCTGTGAATGACACCCTTGCTGTGAAGAAACTGCAACCCATTCAAGGTTTCACGACATACCGCTCCAATCTGGCCCTCGGTCATCACACTGTGCGTGACGATCTCGGTCAAAGATCCACCTTCCATGTATTCCATCACCACCCATAACTCCCCTTTAAGAAGATACGAGTCGATGTAGTTGACGATGTTGGCGTGCTGACTGTCTTTCATGACGAGGATCTCGTTGATGATTAGCTCCTTCTTGGGCTGCTGCTCCAAGTTCATCTGCTTGATGGCCACCACTCCATTGGAAGTGAGTGACCGTGCAATGTAAACTCCGCCCGAGGCACCCTGTCCGATTTTCTTCAACTCCTTATAGAACTCTTTGGGGTTACCCTCGGAGCAGATTTCCTGGAGTTTCAGCACCACCTGGCGATTCTTGCGCTTCTTCTCTTCACGCTTCTTCTGTGCAATGAGTGCGGCCATCTTGGCATCACGCACTGGTTTCTGGGCCGGCTTTTCCTCTTCAGGTCTGGCTTCCTTGACCTCCTTGACATCCCTGGTTTCCTTAGTCTCCTTATTTTCCTTATAATCCCTAGATTCCTTGATTTCCTTTTCTTCCACCTGGGCTGGCGCCTGTGGTTCTGGAGTATCAGCAGGATGGATTGGGGTTAGAGGAGGAGCACCTGGAGGAGGAGGAGGAGGTCTGTGGGACTTGAAATCAGTGGAGCTGAATTTCTGCACCGGGGGAACGGGCGCAGTGGACGAGCCAGGTGGAGGGTTCTGGATTTTCGCGGCTAGAGACGTATTATGAGACTTGGATTTGGGGATGGACGTATGGCTTGTATTGCCTTTGTTCGTCTGGAGGTACTTGGGTAGCTGGGGAACCGTCTCGTCGCGGACGACTTTCGTTGACTTGTTGGATTTGGCAGAGAACGACCGCCGTATGAAGGAGCTTTGCTTCTTCAGTGAAGCGTCTGAGGCGCTGATAGTGGCGGCGTTGGACGCAGGAGGTTTGGGCGCAGGACGGCTGGGGATGAATTGCCCATCGAAACTCGAGTTGGGTGTGCCATATATGCCCGGCAGATGTAGCGAGGTATTGTAGCCAGAGGAGCTCTTGGGAGGGGAGGCAGCAGACGAGTTGGTTCTGACCCTCTGGGGCAATACGTTATCGCCGTCCAGCCCATCGGATCCCGTGGCTGTGGTTGGCGAGGAAGCTGCTGTGGGTGGAGAAGTGCGCTTAAGTTGGCTTCCGGTCAAATGTCCACCCTGCTCAACCTGTTTGAACTTCTTGAAGGCATTGTCATCGGCATTTTCACTGGAGTCTTGGTAGAAGGCCACAATGTCCATGACAGCTTGGGGGTGCTGTTCCTGCTCTCTTTTGGATATACCACTTGCACTCAATAACCTCTCCCACTCTATGGGAAGGCCCGTATACGAACCATCATCGTCTATTCCAACGTGCGCCACATGCTTGGCATTGAAAGGCGTACTAATTTTCATGCTGAGCTCGGGAGATGACGGAGGGAGATTGTTCAGCGAGTAGTTCTTGTTCTTGCCAAACATGGAGCTGAGCACACCTTTGACCCGCGACGTGCCCTTCTTCTTGATGGAATTCGTACTCGAGAGCCTGCTTGGTGCCAGAACCGGGACATTGATGGAGTTACCCGTAAAAGAGTGGTTCGGGTCTAATACGGGCGTCACGTGCGACGTTTTGTTGTATGTGACCGGAGGAGCAGGTGGAGTGTTTGTAGTGGCAGGTGCAGTCTGCGCTCTTCCTGGGGACCGCAACACTGTCAGAGTGGAGGCGTTTCTTCCTGAGCTTTGACTGAGTGTTCTATCTGGCGCTTGGATTGCAAAGCTCAGCAAGGCTTCGTCTGAGGGAGCCGTATACTCCACATATTGGGGAGACTGTGCCGACTGGCCCCGTTTGGGCGTCTTGATCTGGCTATAAGGTGCTCCGGCATTAAAGCTGTTTCTAGAATGCACCAGCGTCGAGGACTTCTCCTCTAGACTACTGCTATCTAAGATTTTCTCGATGTCAACTGCTGGCTCCAATTCCGGCTTGGGCACCCCCGGATCAAGCAGGGACTTGAACTGGGCAAGGTCAGGCGAATTGAGAAAAGGTCTTGGTGAGTGTTCGTCTTTCATGAGAAGATCTCCACGCATGGGGATTTCCAACGACTCGTTGTCATGGGCGGAGGGG
Organism: Metschnikowia kamakouana; assembly: GCA_002374535.1. Lineage (NCBI taxonomy): Eukaryota > Fungi > Ascomycota > Pichiomycetes > Serinales > Metschnikowiaceae > Metschnikowia > Metschnikowia kamakouana. Next base: position 17,660 of record NKZX01000680.1, read on the forward strand.
AGAGACCTATGGGCCCGAGGAGGAAGGTCAGAGTCCGTGTGTTGATGGGATGCGACCGAGTCCAGGCCAGGCTGATTATTTGAGTCAGCCGCTTCAGTTTCGTCCACTTGGAGGGAGTCCTGGCGAGCCAGGGCCGGGACCACTTCTGTTCCAAACGAGCTAGCGCCAATACTAGCATTGCCTTTAATTTCTGAAGCAAGCGGCGATACAGCTAGTCGCCCAGTGAGAGATTCAATGGTATCAGTGGGGTAACCATCGTCTATTTTCAAGCCTGTGAAGTCATAAGTGCCAGGCATTCTTGGAAGGGCGGAGGGAGAGGCCAGCATGTCGGCCAACAGGTCGTCAGAGGACCTGTCTTCATAGTTCAATTCAGCCACACTATTATTTTCTGGAAAAGCCTGAGTGCTGTGGTTATCAGAGACTGCCCGGGTGCTGTTGTTCTCAGAAACAGAGCGACTTTGGTTGTCCGAAACAGAACGGCTGGGGTTCCTGGAGACAGTAAGGCTATGGGATTGAGAAGCAGACCGACTAGGGTCCTTGGAACCAACACGACTGCTAAGAGTCTCAGACACAGCACGAGTGGTAGGATTAGGATCAGGATCCTCAGGAATGGTCTGACTGGAACACCTTTCAGAAACAGCATGGCTGCTACGGGAATTGGCCTTGGAAAAGGCCCTGTGGAGCTCGGTTACAGGCAGTTGTGGAATAGGGGCAATGGCCAGGAGATCTGGAGTTTTCACACGAGGTTCCGGGTCACCAGAATCGTGGCGAGGCATGGCATGGGACATTAAGGAAAGTCTTTTGTGCAGTGTCTAAGGGAGCGGAGGGCAAAGCGAATAATAGGAGTAAGTCACACACGATAAGCAGGAGATGTGATCGCGGCAGGAAGGGGAAACCGGCAAGCACAGGTGCAGGGGAACAGGTGCAGGGACAATAACCGTATAGTACAAAGAAATAGGGGGCTGGCGAAAACGCTGGGAGGGGAAGAATGGACGGAGGGTTTAAATGTGTTGTTATTGTAGTGAGACTTTAGATGAAGTATTTTCATTGAGCGACCCGCGGGTTGTGTGCAGGAGCACCTCTAGAGCAGATGCATGGCCCAATACAATAGATATAAAGTGAGGTGCAGAGATGCAGAGGTGTAGGAAACGAGAAAGAAGGCGAAAATGAATGATGGGGGGTTGTGAAGGATAAGGGATGGAGTTAAGTTAATGAGGCGGGAGTGGGGGCGTGTGCAGGCCCAAATAGACGAGAAGAAAGCCACCGCCAAAAACGGGCTTTTTTGCAGCGGTGCTCATGGCAAGCCCGAAAAAAAAAAAAGACTGAGTAGCTGCGGATCCCAGATCACTACCGTTTGAGGTGGGATGTGAAGCAGACGTGAATAACACTGTACGGCTTCTAAAGGGCGGTTGGATGCAGTCCGATCCAGGAATCTTGCAATGTTATTGGGTACAGTACATACATGGCGCAGAGGCTTTGGGGGTGAGATCAACAGGGCCAAAGGGAGGGTTTTGAAGCGGGGATTTTCCATACATGCTCTTCACATTATGTACAAACCAAAGCAGCAAAAAGCAAATCCATTCCAGGTCAAAAATAACCCATCACCCGATGGATCTCTGTGCGGACTGTATGTAAGGCGTCGTCCACAGCACCGCGCGTCAAGAAAATCTTATAACAAAGCCGTAGAGTCGCGCTAAAAGAACTGAAAAAAAGACAAAAAAGACAAAAAAGACAAAAAAAAGATCGCTGCTTTTAGCCTGCTCACTGCAAGGCACACCAAGGTACAGTAGCCTCACTAAAGGCTTAGTGAGCCCAGCAGACACTCCCCTCCCCTCGCCCTCAAACAATCCACCACATGGCATACCCGAGCAAAACCATTCCACAGCAACCGTGAAGCGTACTGGGGCTCAAGACTAAAAAAGAAGGATCTAGTCCGTGTTATCAATTAAATGAGAAACCGTAAAATGGAACAATGGACTATGTAAAGGAACGGTTTTTTACGACCCCGAATTGTCTTGCATTGGCCATGGGATATTTAGTAGATGTTGTAGATCTGTTTATTCGAGAGACTGGTTTGGTTTTTCTAGATGTTAGTATATGGACATGAAACCGCGCGCCGTGCTTAAGAATTCCCTCGTAAAACCAAGGCTGGCTTGAGCAGCACACGATTTTGATTTTTATACCACTGCAGCCGTTAATCCTCTAATTTTGGGTACACAGAGACAGAGGCAGAGGCAGAGGCAGAGACAGAGACAGAGACTCACAGTACACAGACAGAGACAGTGTGTAGAGCATGGCAACAGGAGCAAAGTATTAATGTATGAAAACCGGAGCCACCTGCACAGAAACACGGTAGGATGCAGGAAAAATGATCTAAGGCCTTTCTCCAAAACCACATATCAATTCTGTGCCTATAATCTGTTCCTAGCCCCACTACTCATCCCATTACGTTATATACTTATTTTATTACTTAATTATCCCTGTAGTCTTTTACGGTGATCAGAGTCCACCTCCTCAGAGCTACAGTCCAGTCAAAGGCCATACACTTGGACATTTCTTTTAAATCGTAAGTAGATGCATTTCGGAAAATCGAAGATTATGAAGAATTAAAGTACTGTTTTACTTCCATAACATCTGTCTGTGGTCTACTGCATATAAACCTCAGAGTGTATGGATTTCCAGACTGTAGATAATTCTAGCCATTCAATGAAAATTCTATAATGGTTGAGAGTTGAAATGGAGTATTGGGGTACCGACTCAAGCCACGAGACTCCAGGTCCAGATATCGACCACTCTATGTATTGGTAGATCACGTGCTGACCTGTATAGCCACCACATTGTAATGTAGCTTAGTAAGTGGCTGGTACTGCATGGAGGCTAATCCCTAGACGAGACTATCCAGAAAGCAAGGGCAGAATTGTAGATGTGAATGAAACATCATGGTTGGACTGCATATAGTGCCCCGTGCCCCTTTATACGAGACAGAAGTCTTAGACCTTACTATGATAGTGGTGGTTTAATAGTTGAGTAGTGAATGATGAATTGGGGAAAACGAATTGTTTCTGCTAAGAGAGTTGCGGAGGCAGCCCTATATGCAGAACACTTAGTTTAAAGAGCCCAACCCGACTAAGGAGTTGCGAATGATTAAAAGCCCTAATATAGGAGATCTACAAAGTAGACAGAATTAGACAAACTTAATATGACACATTAATACGAAACTCTAGTATTACATTAATAAGAAACTCTAGTATAATAAGACAAAGCACAAACACACTTGCCATGTCTATTACCCTATATAACTGAAATCTCTATACGTCATCACCATACATTCACTACTATTCTAGGATTCAATTGAGTCTCTGGAAAGAAATGCCCCAATTCCACCAGTGTTCTCTACACACAAATCACAGTGGAGGAACAGGATTACTATTTTTATATCAAGCAGATGTCACTTAGGATTCAGTATAAGCAACTATGAAGAATGGTGGATAAAACACCATCCTCTCCAGCTGTTGCAGCCATTGAGAGTGTCAAGTAGCTTTGATAATCCTAGCTCTATACCAAGATATAATGTACATTTCGCTAGTCCATAGGATGAAATATGACCTCCAGTCCAGACTATCACTAGCACTCACGGTGTACTGCCTACTGCCTTACTAAGCACTCATTCCTAGTCTTTTTGTATCATTCCTAGTCTTTTTGTATCATGCCTAGTCCTATTCCTGTCTTATTAATGACTAGAGTAGTATTCCTGTCTATACTGTATTACTAAGTACTATAGTACTATAACCAGGCCGTACTCCCCAGTCTTCGTATTCTAGCGTATTCTAGTCTATTGTAGTATCAATTTATTCTCATACTTTGGTTCTATACTATCATTCACTGTCTAACTGTACCATTGAGTATTCCTATTCTTGTCTTACTAAGTACTATTCGTAGGACCAACTGGAGAAGTCTATCCTAGTCCTAGGACTATACTAGAGTACTTGGTACTAGGACCAACTAGAGAAGTCCTATCACCAGTGTTACAGGAGGATTGGACCATCTAGAGTATATGCTATTATTCTTTTCTGTTCCCCTCCTATACTCACCCGTGTCCATGTCTTGATCCATATATCTGTAATAGAAATACAATTATGGATCGGACCATCCACTCTTCCCATCTATACAAGTCTCTTCTAGAGAGACTATCACCCGTTCAATAGTAGGAGTAGTACAGTCCATGACTTGTAGACACTGCCACTAGGGTGTAGCGATTGGGAGTACTAGAACACTCGACTATGGCACAGAGAACAGTGTGTGTTTCCACGATACCAATCAAGACTCCCCCAGTGAGACGTATAGTAACACTAGAGCAGGTCCACTATGACAGCGTAGTATCCAGTCTAGTCCAGTAGAGTATAGTATCCAGCGTAGTATCCAGTCTAGTGTTCCATTGTAGTATCCAGTCTAGCATTCAGTCGACTTCCAGTGAAGCATAGTATGATATCCAGTCAATCCAGTGCTCCTGTCTAGTGTTCAGTCGAGTCTAGTAGTACTCCTGGCTAGTATCCAATGTGTTTCCCAGTATAGGAGTATCCAGTCCTTCCATTCCTTCCAGTCTTTCAGTGTATAGTCTAGGAGTATTCGTGTCTGGTATCCAGAGTGGTATTCATCTTCTTCCAGAGTGGTATTCATCTTCTCCAGTCATAGTATGTATGGTGTAGTAGAGTAGATCAGTCTATGTTCCTGTCTAGTTCCAGTGTAGTATCCTTCTGATGGTCCTGTTTAGTAGAGTAGTATGTAGAGTCGGTTTCAGATTCAGATTCAGATTCAGATTCAGTTCCAGTTCCAGTTCCAGTTCCAGTTCCAGTTCCAGTTCCAGTTCCAGTTCCAGTTCCAGTTTCAGTTTAGGAGTGAGGAGTAAGGATGCGCGCGAGGGTTGTCATTTGCAGACCGTTTAGTGCGCGAGTCCATGAAAAAAGTTCAAGTAGAGTGAGTATTGTAGAAATGTTGATCCCAGAAATGGACCTGAATCTCTAGGGGTCAACAAGTCATCCTCCTTAGTTTATGTAAGTTTCGATTCCCTTTTAGTTCCCTTTTAATTCTCTTTTTTTTCTCTTTTTAGATGCACTCCTAGTATCCACCAATCATATCTTAGAAATTCAATTATTCTTTTTTGCCGTTCATGTATTCAGTGTGTAGTGCGTAGTGTGTGCGTAGTGTGTGCGTAGTGTGTGCGTAGTGTGTAGCTGGTGTAGGTGGATTTCGGGCTCAACGCACTGCATATAGCCATCCAACCAAGTGCGACCTGAAGACTCGTCGCCCATACTCACCTCCACTACTTCTGACTGTACGTTCGAATCGCCAACCAAACGATGCCAGTGTCACGTGAACCCTTCATGAACCCCTTTATACCAGCTTCATCCCACGTGACTTAAGCCTTTCTTTGCCCTCTCTTATCTCCCTTACTAACCTCAGCAACCATGTCTGACCAGCAACTCGCTACCCCAGCATCTCAAAACTTGTTAAATGATAAGGTATGTATTAACGAGCTTTCTTGGTGGCAACTACTAACCTCCAGTGGGACATTGTTTTGTCCAATACTTTAATAAAGACCTCGTTGGGCTTTGGCGGAGGTGTCTTGGCCTCGGTGTTGTTTTTCAGAAGAAGAGCCTTCCCAGTGTGGGTCGGAATCGGCTTTGGTTTGGGAAGAGGCTACTCTGAGGGTGATGCCATCTTCAGATCCAACGTGGGTGTGAGATCCTACAAGGCATGATGTATAGATGCATATAAATAGAAGCAAGAACACTCCATTAATCTGTAGCGAGTCACCTTCATGACGGCCTGCTTTTAGCTTCTACAAGTTCGGGCCTGCCTTGACCTTCTAGAAGAAAGCTTGCCTGAGAGCCTTTACTGGCTTCTCATCCTCCTCAATTCTCTGGCCTTGATGGCCGCATACACTATGGCGAGGCACGACTCAAACAACTTCATGTTGACCCGGTGGCCCTCATCCTTGATCAACTCCATATCGAGGTATTCCGGCACCTTGAACGATCTTAACGAATCAAATGCGCTCGCTGATGACCCAGATGAGTGTTCTCGGGCTGGATCCTGTGGGGAAAGTGGAGAAACCATTGTTTTCCCACTATCTTTGGGCCGTTCATAATGAATGGCCTCAATCAACCCCAAAAACTCCCGGTAGATGATTCCAGGATGCACTGCCGAATGCGAGCAGTTGAACACACACAACCCAAGCAAGACTGCCCGGATGATCCGGTTCACCCGTGTGGTGTTTGTATGGAAATTCTGAACCCGGGAAAGGAAGAACCCAAAAAGCGAGCGCCGGTTGGAGAGCCGGATGGCACACTCCTGCTGCATGCGGGACTTTTCCTGGATCTCCTTTAGACTCTTGGCAAACTCGTGCTCGAAAGACTCACTGTTATCCACAAATTCAAAAATAGCCTGGCGAAGGGTCTGGGTGCTTTCGGGCTCCACCTCTGCACCCGTTTCACAAGGCTCGTAGAACAAGCCCATGACCAAGTCAAACCGGCCGCCTTTCAAGGTATCTTCGAGGAAATACCACACCACCAGTTCTTCTTCGTCATCAAACAAGTTTTCGCCGAGGATATTTCCGAAAAGAGCAAGACGGCAGTTGACAGACTCAGCGATAATGGAACTCACCAGTGAGTTCGAAGGCACTACCTGCAACAACCGTATGGACATAAAGAGGAGCGTTTTCCAGCTCTCCACCAGCTCGAGAAACATGTGGAACAACGTTAAGGAAAGCTCGCTGATGGGACTGGGCTTGAGGATTTCACAGTAGAAGTGGAACTTCCACGAGCCGTCGAAATCCTGTACACTTGCGTCTCCCCAAGATGTCTTCTCCCTCAAGCGACTCTTCATAGCCAGAGTCTGACGACTCAAACCAGGCAACTCAAGACACTCGGCCACGTATCTATGACACAGGGCCATATGCTCCACAAAAAACTCGAGCGGAGCAAACGACTCGTGGAGCTCGTTAAACTCGGTAAGAAACACCTTATTCAGGCCAACAGCAGAGACAAACAAGTCATTGATTCTTCTATTCTCATTTTCCAACAACGCAGGCCATTTCGATTCAAGCGCAGTCTTGTAGAAGTATTGGTAGAAGTTACACACTCTTTGGAGCACCTTGTTGTTCCGATACATTAGGCTTGCATTGATCACACCAATATCGGAGAAGATGCTATGGGTGACCAAGTAGAAAAACTCCAGAATCACCTCTGTCAATAGCGGTGGAATCCCGTCTGTCACCAAAGTATCACACGCCGAAGTCAAGAGCTTGGAGTCTAGGAAAGAGGCCACCAAGTCCTGCAGTGAGTAGTGAGGCACCGGCGACTGTAACTCCCGATTGATGGTGCAAATCACATCGATGCAGTGGTTGGGCAGATCGCCACTAGCAAGAAACTTTTCGAGGGCGCCGGTGGCGGTCTCTAAGCCGATACTTATAGTTTTCTGGTGTTGGCTCATAAGGAGTGAGTGTGGGTGCAAAAAGGGTGTGCGATAAATGTAGATCCAGGCCTGGGCGTCCGCTGCACCAGGTAATGCAGCTTGAAGAATCAATGCGATAAGAGATTTGCAACAGGCCGAAAAGGGGGTCGAAAATCACTTGAAACGAATAAGAAAAGGAAGCGTGCGGTGAAACTCGAGGGGGGGAGCTCTGAAACGTGCACCTGCTGCAATCCTCAAACAAGTGTGCATAAAGCTGAAACATCGACTGCAAAAAAAAGTCCATATAAGGAGGGCGCCCGCCCATTTTATTTACCTCCATAATTCATTTTATTTACCTCCATAATTCATTTCATTTACCTCCATAATTCATTTTATTTACCTCCATAATTACACTACAAGTTTATTAAGTTTAACATTTACAATTTCCTTGACTTTTTTTATTTTTTCTGATTGATATTCATTGGTTCTTATTGGAACTCTTTCCGTTGATACATTGACTTTTGTTGACTGCCATGTACACATACTCCAAGTACGGCAACAGAGGGTCTTCCTCCGCCAGCAATTCCTCCGAGAGTAGCTCCAAGTTAAGGGTCAAGAAGGGAAGTGCTCATTCGCTGAGTACTAGCTCGTCGTTTGAGATGAGCCAAGTGCCCTCTCCGTCCATGAGACAGAGACCATTTGAAAACGACTACCCCAATAATTATTTGCATTCCGGCCAGCTCCCAACGCAATACATTCGGAACGTCACCTTCCCCACCGAAGGATACCCTAAGTTGCACAAGTTGAAAGATTTGAAGAGGGAGCAGGTGGCAAAACACTCCACCAAGCCCTATGGTGTCCATGTGGAAACCAACCAGATCTTGCCCACGCTCAATCTGTGGGTCAATGACTATGGCATCCAGTTCGATGTGATCATGATCGGTGCCTTGGTGGAAAACCAGTTCTTGTTGCCGCTTCTCAACCTGTTGCCCTTATACAAGCTCTGTGCAAAGCCCGGGTTCTTATTTATCTGGACCACCACCGCCAACATCAAGCAACTCACATCGCTTCTCAATGGAGACAAGTGGAACAAGAAGTTCCGGCGCTCGGAGGAATTGGTGTTTGTCCCCGTCGACGAAAACAGCCCTTACTTTCCCAGAGGAGTCAACGATGGCTACTACTATGATAAAACGAACGGCAACTGCCTGTCGCTTTTAAAGAGAAAGCAGTGGCATTGCTGGATGTGTATTACCGGCACAGTACGTCGCTCGAGCGATGCAGACTTGATCCACTGCAACATCGATACCGACTTGCAAATGGAGCTGCCTATGACCAATCTGCAGGCATACAACAATGCCGTGCCGGACGCCATTTACAAGGTGGCGGAGAACTTCTCCAACATGAACCGGCGCTTGCACATCATACCCTGCAAGACGGGCTACAAGATGCCGGTACGGATGAGAAAGGGCTGGGTGATTATGCTGCCGGATGTGTTGTTGAACAACTTTGACCCGGTCAAATACGAAATGCAGTTGCACTCCAAGTCGTTGGTCAAATACAAGTCTGTCACCACCAACGGCAGCCACAAGCAAATGCCTCAATACTTGGTGCCTCAAACATCCGAGATTGATGCATTGCGGCCCAAGAGTCCCTCATAGTGGAGCGACCGCTAAGCAAAGCGGAGTGGGAGCAAAGAGCAAATTGAAGAGAATCAGAGAAGAGTAGTACGCCTGAGTTAATCTATGGTGCTTGCCCATGAAGAAGATAGAGAGGAGAACGGGAAATGCATCTGTCTAATGTTAGTTAAGTTCATAATTTTTGTGTATCAGTTTTATTGTTGGATGGGTAGATTATCAGCATCGCTTTCACTCTGAGTGAGCTGAGTTAGGTTATCATCATAAACACAAGGCAAACATACTGTTGACGTTGGAGTATTGAGATGGTGAGAAGATGTTTTGCTTTTTATGCGATGCGTCGCGCCGGGTAACCCCTCTACCGCGCCTTTAGGTACAGGGCTCCCGGAGTTAACCGCGACAGACCGGGTAGCCAACCACAACCGCCACATATAATACGTAAATGGTGATGCACTAAATCAGTAGATAGATGTAGATAATGCCCAAAAGGGCAATTAACCCTAAAAGGGAAACCGTGCCAAAGGCTATAAAAAAGTAAATGTGAATAAACGGTGGTCAATGGTGAATAGACTAAGTAAAATGGAGATATGAACCGGGATCACGTGTTGGGCTGGACCCGACTAGACAAGTACCCGAGTTGCCTTAAACGGCAAAAAGTACAGAAAGAAAATGGATGTGAAACAAAAGTGAAACACAAATAAAACACAAATCAAACACAAATCAAACAAAATATTTACAGCCATGGTGGTAGGGCAGCCACAACGCCTTTTATGTGTGGATCAATTTACCCCAACGTCGCATGAGTGGGGTTGCATGACAGTGCAGTCCGAGGCACAGGGGTTGGCAGAAAGTATAAATACAGGGCATTCCAGCCTCAAAATATCCACGCCAAAATTTCCCAAACCCCAAATTCTAATTCTTAAATCCCCCAAATAGGAAATCCTGAAACCAAGTGTGTGTGATTAGACTGAAACAATACGAACACACTGAACCAAGACTGTAACCAGAGACTGAATAAACGAACGGATAACAGTGAACAGAGACAAACAGATTGAAACAACAAGACCGAAACAGACTAGATTGAAACATACACAAAGCCACAGACATGAGCAAAATCACCGTGAAGAACCCCATTGTGGAGATGGATGGAGATGAAATGACCCGCATCATCTGGCAGTTCATCAAGGATAAGCTTATCTTGCCCTACTTGGAGGTGGACTTGAAGTACTATGACCTTGGTATCGAGTACAGAGACCAGACTGATGACCAGGTGACGCATGATGCAGCAGAGGCCATTTTGAAGTATGGCGTTGGAGTTAAGTGTGCTACCATTACCCCCGATGAGCAGAGGGTCAAGGAGTACAACTTGAAGAAGATGTGGTTATCGCCCAATGGCACATTGAGAAACATTTTGGGTGGAACTGTGTTCAGAGAGCCCATTGTGCTTGATAACATTCCCCGGATCGTGCCGCAATGGGAAAAACCCATCATCATTGGCAGACATGCCTTTGGCGACCAGTACAAGGCCACGGACCTTGTGATCCCCCAGGCAGGTAAGTTATCGCTTGTGTTCCAGCCTGAAGATGGCTCTGAGCAGCAGACTTATGCTGTGTACGACTACAAGGGCCCTGGGGTGGGTATGGCCATGTACAACACGGACGAGTCGATCACGGCGTTTGCCGAGTCATCGTTTAAGTTTGCCTACTCGCGGAAGATGAACTTGTTTTCGTCCACCAAAAACACCATCTTGAAGAAGTACGATGGTCGGTTCAAGGACATCTTCGAGGAGATGTACGAGGCCAAGTACCGCAAGGACTTTGAGGCTGCAGGCATCTGGTACGAGCACCGGCTCATTGACGATATGGTGGCACAGATGTTGAAATCCAAGGGAGGCTATGTGATTGCCATGAAAAACTACGATGGAGATGTGCAGTCGGACATTGTGGCGCAGGGCTTTGGCTCGTTGGGACTCATGACCTCAGTGCTCATGACCCCGGACGGAAGGGCCTTTGAGGCGGAAGCAGCCCATGGTACCGTCACCAGACACTACAGACAGCACCAGCAAGGCAAGGAAACGTCGACCAACTCCATTGCGTCGATATTTGCATGGACTGGGGGTATCATCCAGAGAGGCCAGGTGGACAAGACTCCGGAAGTGGTGCAGTTTGGAGAGAGCTTGGAAAAGGCTGTTTTGGATACCGTGGGCAAGGACGGCATCATGACCAAGGACTTATCGTTGGCGCAGGGCAAGACCGACCGGTCGTCGTATGTGACCACGGAGGAGTTCATTGATGCTGTGCAAAAGAGATTGGAGAAGAACCTTGCAGAGTAGTTCATCCGAGACTAGTTACGAGAACAAGATATTTTATGACATTAAGTGGAGTAGCAAATTGTGGTATTAGCATGCAGGAGTGTAGCTCTGAAATATCAATAACTATTGGTAGATAACATTCACTGTTCACTATTACTGCTACTAAAATAGTCTCCTGCACTACCACCACTACTCCATACCCCATACTTACTACCAGTAAAGCCAGTAGAGCCAGTGGTAGTAGAAAGAGAACTAGAGTAGTGTAGTAGTATAGGAGTGTGAGCAGAAATAGGCTCTATGCAGGTCCGGTCTTAAATTACACCAACATTTACGGATACAAATTCTACTATATTCTACTCTACTCTTCTAATTACTACTGTACTACTTTGGAATATTTCGGTTTGAGTTTGCGTGCAGTGGATGCTTCAGCCAACCATTTGATGCGAAGTCTCCCTATGTAGATGTCAATTCTATGGTTTCACGCCCTGTAAAATTTTGTTGACTTCTCCAAAACGGTCTCGCCTTTCCAATTTTCAAAAAAAACATCTAGTGTCAAATCCACAACTGATAGGTTAACGTCGGTATGCACTCTACGCCTACTGCATATACCCTTAACTGAGACCCAAGTACATCTACTCTTCCATAGTCCTCTAGTGTACGGTATAATGTAAAGTTTCTGATTTCAACGATATAGGTTCTGATGGAGCTAGATGCAGGATGCATGGGAATTTCTTCGATTCGGCCTTTTGGTGGTACTGCCTAAACAGTCTAGAATTATGATCCCAGCTATAGTATAGCACTAGATCCCACAAAGCAATGAGAGTACTATAGTGAATAATGTACCACCCAAAAGAAGAAATGTCTCAGAATAGTCATGTGATGGAAAGAATTCCTTGTCTTGTCCAGTCACTCATTCACAAACTACTCTACCAGATCACTATATACACTACTGTACTGTACTGTACTATACTGTACTGTACTGTGCTATACTCTACTATACTGTACTGTACTATACTATACTGTACTATACTCTACTATACTCTACTATACTATACTATACTATACTATACTATACTATACTATACTATACTATACTATACTATACTATACTATACTGAATACTCGACCATATTCTCCAACACCATGTCTTATAAACTAAACTCTACTAGGCCTTATATACTCTGCTATATACTGTACTACACTACTCTACAGCTCTTCTCCTCTATCACCAAGTATAATAAACAAGGTGGAGATGCAGACCCACGAGCTAATGATAAAACTAAGCTACCTGACATACTTCCTATTGTGTCTACCATACGCTATATACTACTATTATCACCAAGTAATAATATGAACAGAAGCAGGGAATGGTCTGGATATATTCCGAAAAAGCTTCTATATGTTCTGCAACCTACTCTACTATACTCTACTATATACTCTACTATATACTCTACTATATACTCTACTATATACTCTACTATATACTCTACCAGACACTAAACAGTAAGTAGTACTATGCTCTACAGTAGTGCAGATACCCATAGCCAATGATTGACTGAAGAGGAGATTCACACGACACTCAAAAGAAAAGAAAAGAAAAGAAAAGAAAAGAAAAGAAAAGAAAAGAAAAGAGGGCGGATCTCTAGTTTAAATATACAATGGATTGGCAGCGACTCCTGCATGACCCACTTGTTCTACTCCACTAAACAGTAAATTGAGTAGTGGGCTACTCACAAATGTACACTCGATTCTACACATTCTAACAGTGGTAGAGCATCGTATCCTAGAGTATAGTCTAGAATGTAGTGGATGAATATGACTGATATTGAGTGAGTTGGAACATGGACTTTTGGTGGAAATACTGGACTGTAGTGACTGGAGGACTGCGTATTGTAGTGTAGAGATATATTAGAATCTAGTAGTATTCTCTACTACTTTTCTGATTGGGTGAAAATGGAGAGTGGGTATGGACCCTCGGAATAGAATGCGGCGGTCACGTGACTTTGCACCCATTTATCACCTCTTCCCGTTTTCCCCACACACGCCCGGTAGAATAGTCCTGAATGAATATGTTTCTATTGAAACTAGGGCAAATGGATATATGTTCTAAAACATGTAATTTGTTGTTTTGTTCGGAGGATAAAACGACCTGAGTCAATAGGTCGGAACTGGATATAAGCCCCGGAACTGGATATAAGCCCCGGAACTGCCATGCGACCCTCGGTTCACCAGAACCTCCTCTAGTATCCTCTCAATAAACAGCTAAGCTTGATCCTTTACAATTTTCCCAAGCCCTTTGCTTTCGTTGCTATGGCTGAACGCAGATTTTTTCTCTACAACTTCTTAGACCAATCTTAGAATTTCCTAGCCTTGACAGCTTTAGACAATATTTACTGACTAGTAACTTAACCATGGGTGGTACTTTTTGAAAATCTAAAACATTTATCAATCAGCCCATTATCGGTACTTAATAAGCTTCTCAGCCATTTTATGCTTTTCTTACTCGTAGCCAGTATTAGTAGTATTGACATCGGGACCAGTATATAATATGGGTTTCTTATTTGCTATGGCGAACACCAGTGCATCCGTAGCTTAGTATAAGAAAGTTTACAGTGGAGTATAGACGTTTTTGATTCTGTTGAGAACAGTACTACGTTCATGTTAAGACTCTATAGTAAGTATTAGAGAAGTACGAATATCACGGTTTTAAAGCTGGTAGTAGTCCCATAGCCCAGTCTGATTGGTACAAAAACTACCAAACCTATTCTAGTGTATCCAATTCTAATACCAAATACTCTACAGTACTAGTACTATGACTATTCACCGAGCTCGGAACTCCAGTTGGGATTCTTCATAACATCTTCTATTTCCATTGTACTCTAGTCTCTACTATGTACACTACTCCATGGCTCCACTGTGTCTCTTGTACATCTACCAGTGTGGTATTCAAGTCCAGTCCACCAGATTACTAGCTACTAATGGTATTCTCTACTAATACTATAATTACTCTCTGCTCCACCCACTTCTGCTCCAGAATTCTCTACTCTTTACTATGGTTTACTCTACAAATTCTCTATACTTCACTGTACTCTACTACCCTACTAGCCGGAGCGAACCTCCTTTAACTGTTACTGTTACTACTGTAACAGTCTTCGTAGTCTATCACACAGTCTGTTTTACCGAATCGTTTTTCTTATAAAAAGCCAGTTATGTCTGCTTTGTACTGTCTAGTTGCCGTGGATCTACTCCAACTCTGGATTCTTGCATTACAAGTAGTAGAGTAGTAGATAGCCATGGAGTCTACAGAATTCTTCCTTCTGCTCTACGTTCCACTATACTCTAATCAAGTCTAGATGTACAAACCCGTGCATCCTACGTATACCTATGATTTCCTATGTACTAAAGAATACCCTAGAATAGTAGTGTATACTTGACAGCATTCTTAGCAATAGGGAAGTAGGGGTGGGGTAAGATTGTTGACTTACTATTGGACAATGTACACCACCTGCTCATGCGTATAGAGAGTTTTACAGAGTGGTCTGATCCAAATCTAATTCACTATAGTTAAGTACTGACTGGATACAGGATAGTTTGAAGGGTTTGGTTGCACACTGCAGTGTTAATGCGCACTTTGCATGGTAAGTCACTTCACTCTTTGACCCACCATTGACGTCAGACTCAACTTGACATCAGGTACAAAATCTATGGCAAATATCCAGGGTATTTTCCACATTGAGCGGAATTGGCCGAGGCGGAATTGGGCGGAATTGGGGGAGCGAGGGAGACTGGTGATGAATCAGTCGCATTATAAGAGTACATTATTGATGTCCTGTACGGTGCGCAATGCAGCATGATGAGTGACCAGACAATTCCATTGGAGGGGTTTTGAAGAAACGGATAAAGATGGAGATGGGTAAATTTGATAGCGAGAAATTCGTGTTTAATATTATGGGTTGGGATTTTTTGACCTCTTCCCTATGCTTAGGTTGATGGAATTAATGTGTGGTAGACCCTAAATGAACCACCACCATGGACCTAGAGATCCCATGCACCCAGGCCAGTAATTTTAGCCGGATAAAAATCCAGGCAAGACCAGAGCCCCGATGCAGGCCCTTTCAATGTACATAGTCACGTTGAAATGCTCTCCCGGCCTTTCTGCTGCATATATAATTGGGCCTAGTCCTCTAGAAGGCATTCGCATCATCTTCAGTCACCATGAAAATCAGTAACAAACTTCCTAGCCTTTTTTTGGCTTTTCTAGCCATCCAAAAGACCTCAGCAAAAACGTATGGCAATTTCTATACAATTATCGATGGCATCATGAAGCCTGTGTCCAGTCTAAAACTACCCAAGTTCCACTACCTTGTACCAGACGACCCCCATCTTCTTCGCATGTCACAATTGACTCTTGAAAACGGCATCGTCAGTAACAAAAACCTTTATAACGAGAAACAGTTTGGCATTGTTCGGGATCAGTTGGTCATGGCTAAAGGTGTGCGGTTGGAGACCATCATTAGCTTGCAATTGAATGAGAAGGGCAAGGTCCAGAATCTCAGTCCATACTTGTGTAAATGGCCTTCCAAAACGTTCCCAGGATTTTTTATGAACAAAAACCACTCTTCCAAATTTTTTTCCTGTGAGCCTGCCGATTTCTACTTCTTGAGTGCGGAAGAAGCCGAGAAGTTTATACCGGAATTTGAAGAAGAAATGCCCCGATTGTGAGCCCGAATTCCCGAATTCTAGGGGGGATTTTCGGGGGGAACAACTTCTTGGGAAAACTGGTTCCGAGGAGGATACTTTTTTTGGAACTGTTCTTTTGGAGAATGAACCGTGAGAGGCTACCCAGAATCCGGTTCCACCTGTTGAGTCTACAATTTAGATCAATCTTCTACTTTGCTGGATCAACCTGGTTCGCCGTATCGGTTGAGTTTTTCGTCTTTTGCCGGGGAAAGGGAATTGGTCATGTCTGATATAAGACCCGATCGGTTTTTTTAGGAGAAATTAATACACCCTGCTCTTTTGGAGGTAAATGAATGTACGGCTGGGGCCTGGATTAATTGGGTAATCATAATTACATAATCAATTTCATTGTAGTTATGAAGATCTTGGCCTGCTGGCTAAGTAGATCTCAAGAAAGCTATTGGTGCGGTGATACAGGGCTGTTTTTTTACCGCAAGTCTATGTAACCATAAAGCCCTATTGGATGGATTTGGTTGATTTGAGTGATACTCTTAATTTCTTTTAGAAGTTGGTTTTTTATTTCTTGGGTATTGATGGCTTTAGGTTATATGCAGGATACCGGAGCTTTTCCCAGGTTTTTCACAGACTCTTAACACGCTTTATCAATCCCAAAAAGTCTCTGAATATAGAGCTGTCTAAATATAGATTAGGCTCCTTCCATTGTATACACTAGCCATTCTACTGCACTAGGTCAGTACATTTACACTAGGTCAGTACATTTACACTAAGCCAAAGTCCGATTTGTCCAGTTCACCTAAATAGTACTATAAAAATTATACTAAAATACGTAAGAGTCGTATACCAGATAAACTAGACCTAATCCGGACTTATAACTCTATTCTGGTGGTATGTGGTACTCCACAGCATTCTCTCCGATTTTGTAATATACATATTCTCTAAAAATATCTCAAAGGCCAGATTCCTAGACACTTTTTCTTTTGAGACTTTCCTTTTTTAAGTTACTCATCATTTAGGGTAGACACGAGTATACACTACTTAAAGAAGAGGCCATTTCTGGTGATGGGACTGATTTTGTAGTGACGAGGTGACAAATATTGAAGGTAGTGTATGCAGTTACCAAACAGGGTATAGATTAGAACAGCAGGTGTACTGTCCATTTTTCTGGCACCAAAAATGTACTCACTGAGGCGACTAGTCTAGTAATATGTCCACTCTTTACCATCTGTATAGTGTCGGCAACCACCTACTAAATGGATACTAATACATGTACAGGTGCTTGGCACTCAGTGATTTACACTTTTTTATTTTAGTACTTGGGTGGGTATATATAGTCATTGTAAAGTTGCATGTATACACCCAATATGGTTATGTGCAGGATAGTCAGTATGTGCAGGTCGGCTAGGGGTCTGTTTTCAGGGTTCCAGACATGATAGCGGGCTGAAACTTTGGAATTACTGATCAAATAGTATCTAAAAACGGTTAACCAAATTGGGACGTTTTAAAGCCCGTGTGTGGCTAGAAAACTATAATTTCCTTCGTTCACTGACGTATGCTCCTGCATATAGTCTAAGATGGCATGCACCTCTGTATTCAATAAAACTTCAGATCCAGTACAGAACAAATATTATCTTCGCTGAAAATTAAATATACTCCTTATACCACTCCTTAAACTAACTGTCTATACTATTCTACTTACCAATTAGTTCGCCAGTACTAATAGAGTATTTAATACCTCAACAAGTATTGAAAATCCACTGGTACTTACTACTACTACTTTAATGCCTCAGTGTTTCGTAGTTTTATTGATTTCGAATAATAGCATTTTTGTGATACCATAGTGTTTCAGTGTTTCTGTATTTCAGTGTTTCAGTGTTTCAGTGTTTCTGTATTTCAGTGTTTCAGCGTTTCATAATATGTTTAAGATAATTTTATGGTGTCCCATTTTATACAAAATTCAACAGTAAATCTATTTCAGAAGGCATTCTGGTGTTGGAAACTGCTCCTGCATAGCACTAAGACCTGTTCTACTATAGATATAATATTTTAAACCATTTACTCCATCTCTATCTTTAAAAAAACCCGTTTTTTACTTTAAATCTTAGTCCAGTCAGTATTTAGTGACTATTGAAGATTACTTTGTGTACCTGCATACAGACACAGAGGTGCAACACTGACCCACCACACCTCCAGTCACTTTCCATATCCAGCTTCAATACCAAAATGTATACATCATCCAAATCTCAATTATCAAGTAACCCCTTTTTCTGTATTTTTTCTACGGTCCCTGGGAACGTCCATAGATCTACAAATAAATGTCGCATCAATCAGTCACCCACATCTCACATCTCTTTCCATACTGTTGATGTTACCATGACTTTTTAGTAAGCTGGAACCTTAGTGGTAGTGTTCTTCTATAACTTTAATAATTGGGGAACGTCAAATGGACCTCAGTAACTTGAATTCTAGTTGTCTTGAGACTAGTACTAGGAACTCGCTATTTCCTCTCTTTAAATTAAGTTCATTGAATACTCGTAACCTCCAAGACCGGGACCAGCTTCTTATATAATTCATTTCTGGAGCTCCTTCCTTGGAACCTCTTTGAAACCTTTTGGTTGATCATGTTCCTGTATACAGTGCCATGCGAGGTGTGTACAGATCTTGCCTATACAACATAACACCAGTGTCCACAGTCACACTATCAAAATCAAAAAAAGAATTACAAATATTGATGAGTCAAAGTAGTATCGACTAAAACAAAAAAATCGGAAAAATACAGTACAAATATTCCTGGGTTGGTTGGCCTGGTAGTATGCAGATGGGTGGGTGAACGCGCAACACTGAGATGTCAGTCCAGTCTTCAACTACAATGAATGTTGGATCGATCCTCAACGGAGAGTCGCCTCCCGAAGTGCCGGAAACCAAAGGCAAGGCCGGCGGCTCGGACGACTCTCGTCCGTCTGCTCCTCTTCACCAGAGACACTCCATCAACAACCTACTCAATGATACCCCAGGAGAGAAGGCCCGGGCCGAGGGTGCGAAGGAGGGAAAGTCCAACAAGAACACGGACGACGACAAGAACACTAGTTTGGATCTAAGGAAGGACTCTGTGGATACCGATATGTCCGACGACTCTATTTCGGAAATGGTCAATTCTACCGAACGAGAGATCAATAAAGTGCTCTCAAAGGAACTGACCTCCGTTTCTGAGTCCAGGAAAGGGTCAGAATCCAAGGACCGAGGAGTCAAGGACTCAGAAAAGAAACCACTCATTAATAGTGACCTCGAGAAAATCAATAAGCTCAAGGGCGCCAAAACAAAGCCCAAACGCTATGACGAACCTCCCATCTGGGCCCAGAGGTACTACCCTCCCAACCAAGGCCCCAAGGATGCTGCATACAAGAACATGCCCTCCGCCGCCACCGCCGCCGCCACGCCGAACCCCGTGTTTGACCGTGAGTCCATGTACTCCGCTGATTTGGAGTGTCTGATCACTGGAGTCATTCCTCCACAGTCTACGGTACGCACCATAGCTGAGTGGCTCTACGCCAACTTCGTGGAGATCCTGCTTGAGAACAGACAGTATGTGGAGCTCGAGCTCAAGTTCGGCTCCATTGTGGGCAAAAATTCGGGGGCCAGGCTCGATATCGGCGTGTCGTCCGAGTGTATCTATACTGCCACTGCAGATACTCGTTTTGAAATGGGCGTACATGAAGCTGGCTGGGCAGACTTGAAGGAGTTTCTCAATGAACTCGAGAGGGCGTACGTGGACGAGGCCAAGAAGAACCCCTCCAAGCCCCGCCGCAAGTTCAACACCACCGAGTCCGATACAACCGACTTCTTCTTCCATGTTTCCGAGAGAAACGAGAAACCTCAGAAGATCCGCATCTCCAAAGACAACCAGCTCGTGCCGCCACGGTATGTGGGTATCCAGAAAAAACGCTTGTCTGACATCTACATCCATAGTCCTTCGTGTGTGTACGACCTCCGGCTCTCGCTCTCGCTCGAAATGCCGGTCAACGAGGCCAATGTGGACCCGCTCATGAAGAAGAAGCCCACGCTCCAGCGGGCCAAGAAGAGAACGTCCTTTTCGCATGCTCCCACTGTGACCCGTTTTGACTTCACCGAAGTGTCGTTGCCCAAGAAGACAAAGAACAAGTTCGGCAAGACCGTGGTGGAAAGCGAACGGTCCCATGAGTTGGAGCTTGAAATAGATACTTATCAGATTTTCCGGGGGTTCGATAAGATCCGTGATGGGTCGGATACTATCCGGTTCGAGGAGTTGGTGGAGATTTTTCTCAACAACGCAAGATGTTTGAACAACAGGGTCACCAAGCTCGCCTCCAAGTGAGATTGCAATGAAAATTAGGATGAATATGAGTACAATGGAGTCAACTATGGATCCTGAGACTGGACCACTCTCTATGAGAGCAATCTTATGAACATCATATGAAGCATTACTACAAGGTAGTCATCATTATGAAGGCATACTATGAAGAACGCTTTATGGCTGACAAGTACCATATTTTGTGAATAATTCTCATTATGAAGGTGCTTGGTACAACCGTGTGGATTGACTATGCTTCATTTTATAAGGTGATCTTGATGGCGATCCTTTAAAAGGCATCGTTATGTTTTGAACTTGAAGTTGATCCTACAATATAATTGACTGAGTCATATGAAGGACAAGCCATATGAAGGAGTGACTGGACTTACCTATGATTGTGTGTCTTCCTTGTGAGACTTGATTGTGCCTGGAACTACTTATTATTTACTACTTTGTGAAGGTGGTGGGCTTGTGTGACTGAAGTTACTCTACGGATAGGAAGTCAGGGATGTGCACTCTATATGAAGGAAGCCTCAGGAACCACCAAGGACATCAGTGAGGATTCTTATGGATATTGCAATTGGATGAAAGGAATGCTGTGATTGGATACTGTGACTCCGCGGACTATGCAGGACGGTTTCTTATCATCTCTAACTAGGTTAGCTCATATTACTATTCAACTAGGCTAGCTAATATAACTATTCTAGAACATGGGCATAATGTAGGATTTGCGTGGTCAAGGCGCGGCAGAAAATAAATGTGTCGCAGTCCTGCACTCTTTGTGAACACCGAGCCGACTACCACCACACCCATAACCTCATGTCTGCAAACATGAATTGGCCCATCTGCATACTTGTTTGCTTCTTCACAGTGCTAGCGATGGTATACGGCTCCATAGTTCTTTTGGCGCACTACCCTCGCCCCGCTGCCAGCTCAGAAACACGGTACCAGACTAACGATGGCCAGGGCTCCGTGCACGCGTTGAAACGGCTCGATGACGACGAAAATAAGGCCCAGACCAAAGTCCCCGATTTGGACTTGTCCATTGTAGTGCCCAGTTATAATGAAACCGCCAGGCTAGGCAAAATGCTCCAGGAGGCCGTGGCTTTCTTGGACAAGGAGTACCGGGGCCGGTATGAGATCATGATTGTGGACGATGCAAGTAAGGATGGAACAGGGGAGTTTGCGTTGGCGGAAGCGGACCGGCTTGGACTCCAGCCGGGAGTGTTGAAGGTGGTGAAACTCACGGAGAATAGGGGGAAGGGTGGAGCCGTCACCCACGGTGTTTTGCATGGAAATGGACGGTTGATTCTATTTGCAGATGCGGATGGAGCCACTCAATTCAGCGATATCTCCAAGCTCATCCAGTACATGGAAACCAAAAACGGCCCAGCGGTGGCGGTGGGGTCACGTGCACACATGGTGGATACGGACGCCGTAGTCAAGCGGTCAGTGGTGCGCAATTTCTTGATGTACGGCCTCCATACGTTGGTGTACGTGTTTGGCATCCGGACGGTTCAGGATACGCAGTGTGGCTTCAAGATGTTCAACCGCGAGTCGGTGCGGAGGATCTTTCCACATATGCATACAGAGCGCTGGATCTTCGACGTGGAGATCTTGTTGTTGAGTGAGCTCCAGAAAATCCCCATTGGCGAGATTCCTGTCAATTGGCAGGAGATTGGCGGCTCCAAGGTGGACTTGGCCAAGGACCTGATTCAAATGGCCATTGACTTGGTGGTGACACGTATGGCTTACATGCTTGGGTTATACAAGATCAGAGATGTTAAGAAGTTGGTGTAACTTTCTGAGAAACTTTTTGAAGAAACTTTTTGACAAAAAGTTCAAAAGCTTTGGTTTCAGTTTCAGTTTCAGTTTCAGAGGTCAGTTTTAGATTCAGAAATGTCGAACTTTCAAAAGTCCAGTGCAGTGTCTGAGTGTCTGAGTGTCTGAATCAGAGGTCTATGAAATCTGTCGAAATTCTGACTGTCTGTCCATCTCGGTGTGTCCATCTCGGTGTGTCTGCGAAAGTCTGCAAAGTCTGCAAAGTCTGCAAAGTCTGCAAAGTCTGCAAAGTCTGCAAAGTCTGCAAAGTCTGCAAAGTCTGCAAAGTCTGCGAAGTCTGCAAAGTCTGCAAAGTCTGCGAAAGTCTGTCTATTTTAGACATCTGTCTTTCTGTCTCCTTCAAAGTCACTCTGTCTGTCTGTCTACTGCCTGTGTCTGTCTGTGATTAGGTGCCCTGGTGATTCATCTGTGCATAATGTCCTGGAATGCACATGTGGTCGCACTAAGGCCACGTACACACCGCATTTCTAGACAATGAACGCTAATCTACAATGCTAGTGACTATGGCTCCAGCAAAGTAACATCAATGGTGTATCAATCCCAATTCGGTCAAATTGTCAAAACAACCAGAATAGACTAAAAAATAAGTTGCAAAAAAGAATCCAAACAAGATGAGTTTATGTAAATGGCTGTAAATAAAGGGCAGTAAATAAAGGGCAGTATATAAAGGGCGCAGTGCTGACGGTAGTGCGAGATCGACCTGCAACACTATTGTTATATCCACATGCCTCCCATTCTTCCAAATCATACCCCTGAAGTATAGCAGACCATGGCGCCCCACCCACGGAATTTTCTTCTTGCGGTGCTCATTCTATGCAATATTTTTATGTACCGGGTCATGCATCATAACAGACACTCGGGCCGTGAAGTGGATGTTCCAATGTGGCGGTTTGATCAGGATAGAAAGTATTATGTGGTGGATTCCGAATGGGTAAAGACCAAGGCCAAAGTGCTGGAAGCGAGTGCGAAAGAAGGGCCGCTTTCCAAGGAACAAGTTGAGGCGCGGCTTGTTGAGCACGTGCTGAAGTGGGATGGGCCGTTGATGGAGAAGATTGAGGCTGATATCCGGAGTAAGTACTCGGATGAAATCAAGGCATCGGTGAAGAAACAGATTGCAGCTGAGGTAAGGGAAGAGAAGGCGGCGATGGCTTTTTATGATGCTGAGAAGAGCTATAAGATATTAGACGACTTGAGGGCAGAATATCTGAAACATAACCAGGACCGGCTCCAGAATCTCATTCTTAACGACTACTTGAAGGATACCACGGATAAGGCTTTGAAGCAAAGGATGGAGAAGCTAGCTTCCATCCGTGTGGATCGCCAGACATACTTCCATTATGTGATCCGGGATGTGTTGGGGAGCAACGAGCCGTTTGGCTTGGGTGTGGAAGATTTGGGCGAGAGCTTTGATGGAATATCGGCGGATATGCCTTCTCAAGAGGTGCTTAGTGAAGAGTACTTGACCAACAATAGGGTCAACTTGGTGATTACGGATTTCCTAGATCTTCAGGATAAACACGAGGCTTTGGTAAAGGAGATCAAGGAAATGCCTCGTCCTGTCAAGGAGATCTATTCGGGTGATGGCATTGTGATTGCGGCTCGGAAAAAGGATATGGTGGGTGCCCTTAATGTGATAGTGCAGCTACGGGAGGAGGGCTCGGAGCTTCCCATTGAGGTGGTGCTCAAGTCCAAGAATGACTACGATGAGCACTTCTGCTCCAAGCTCCTCCCCCAGTTCAATGCAAAGTGTATGGTTGTGGAGACTGAGATTGGCGAGGAGGCGTACGAGTTCATCAACTTCCAGGAAGATGCCTTCCCGTTGAAGGTGCTAGCTCTCGTGGTGTCTTCTTTCGACAATACCATTTACCTCGAGCCAGATAACTTCCCCATCAAAAATGTGGACAGTCTCTTCTCGTCGCCTCCATACCTCGACTCCAGGTGCATTCTCTGGCCTGACCTCTGGCAACGAACCATCTCGCCCAAGTTCTATGAAATCGCCGGGATTGCTCCTGGGGAGCCCATACGAAGGAGCGGGATCTCCAACGAAGGGCTGTTCCACGAGTACGTGGCCAAGGACAAGAAGACGGGCATTGCGTTCCATGACCTTGCAGGCATTCCAACCTCCAAAAGCGTGGAGCTGGGCCAGATGGTCATCTCCAAAAGCGACCATTTCCGGGGCCTTTTCTTGGCCCTCTACTACAACTTGAATGGGCCCCGCTACTACTACCATCTCCTCTACCAAGGAAGCCATGGCGCGGGCGACCGAGACACGTTTGTGCCTGCCTTGGCAGTGATGAATGAGCCCCACTACTTGAACGAGTGGAATGTCATCAACACCGGGGTGGAGCGGCCGAAACCACATGAAGAGGGCATGTACTTTGACGAGAGCACGTTGATGCAGAGCGACCCAAAACTGCTGGCCAAGTACCTCCGGTCGTGGCGAAGATGGCTCCGGGAAAAGGGCATGGACCTGCGGCTCGACCCCAACGAAAACTCCAAGTACACCAAGGAATTGCGCTACGAGTTCTTCACCAACAACAACAAAGTGCGTCAGCCGTCTACTTTCTTCCTCCGTGTGCACAACCCCAAGGTCAACCTGTTGTCCAATGAATTACTGGGAAATAAAAAGTCCGACTACGAGTCCAGGTACATCAAGAACATCGGAGAGCACGAGTACGCCATGGGCCCTCGAGACTGGGAGTTGCGTTTCCAGGCCATCAACGCATGGACCACCTGCGAGGCCTTTACCGATGATCTGTACTGGCAGAGTTTTGGCGTGGACCAGAAGGAATTATGCAGAAAGACCCAGAAGTATGTGAAGAATTTGGAGAGTACCTCCAACGATCTTGTTGCAGCAGAACTCAGTGTTACCGTTGGAGTCAGTGCTTAGCATTCGTCAATCTACTCATTCGTCAGTCTACTCATTCGTCAGTCTCCCCATTTGGAAAGTCTACTCATTTCAAAATGTGTAGTCTAACCACAACAGCATCTACTCTTACCTCAATTCTAATAGTCCACCAGTCAGGACTTATTCCTCTTGACTTGGATCTTCCGGAAGCCTATAATGTGCGCATTTATAGTCTCCGATTGTAGGCTCACCAGTAGTGCGCTACCCACAGTAGACGTTGTATTGGAGTAGCCATTACTCCAGGAGATTCCAGACTCTGCCAATTTTCGTAGGATTTAAATCCAGTAAGTGTGTCTAAACCGAACTCAAATCCAAATCCAAAATCCACTTTCCAAATCCTTAATTTTTTAATACCACTTTTTCCCGACCCTTTCTCTCTCTATGGTGGAACTGTGTGCACCGAAGGGCCGCACTTTAAACCCCGAGGCGTCCACACGTCAAAATCGGTTTTGAAGCCGTTTCAATTCAAACCACAATCAATTAATTCTATCCGAGTTTATGTTTGCAGAGTGTTCCGAGAACCTCCGGGGTCGTCCAGGCTCGGAGCTCCAGTACCCGCACACTCCGAGCGTATTAGCCTATTAGCCCGGGAGCTGCACACATAGCGCAGGGAAAAAAACCCAGCAAATTCCAACCACTTCCTACTACTACAACCCTGAGAAGCAAAATGTTGAGATCCAACATTAGACAATTTGTCAGATTCAACTCATCCAAAGCTGGCCATTACGACGCCGTCGTCATTGGCGGAGGCCCCGGTGGTTACGTCCATGCCATCAAGTTGGCCCAGCTCAACTACAAAACCGCCTGTATCGAGTCCAGAGGCAAACTCGGAGGCACGTGTCTTAACGTGGGATGTATTCCCTCCAAGGCTCTTTTGAACAATTCCCACTTGTACCACCAGATCAAGCACGATTCTGAACACAGAGGTATTGAGATTGCTGGCGATGTGTCGGTGAATGTCAGCAAGTTGCAGGCGGCCAAGGACAAGGCTGTGACTGGCTTGACCTCCGGTATTGAGATGTTATTCAAGAAGAATGGCGTCACCTACTTGAAGGGTACTGGGTCTTTTGTTGACGACAAGACCGTCAAGGTCAAGGGCCTTGAGGGTGACGAATACGAGGTCACTGCTGACAACATCACAATTGCCACTGGTTCGGAGCCTACTCCTTTCCCAGGCATTGAGGTGGATGAGGAGCGCATTGTTACCTCCACCGGAGCCTTGGCCTTGAAGGAGGTTCCAAAGAGAATGTCCATCATCGGAGGAGGTATCATTGGTTTGGAGATGGCCTCTGTGTGGTCCAGATTGGGCTCGGAGGTGACCATCATCGAGTTCCAGGACGCCATTGGTGCCGGTATGGACGCCGAGGTGGCCAAGGGCTCGCAAAAATTGTTGGCCAAGCAGGGCTTGAAGTTCAAGCTCGGAACAAAGGTCACCAAGGGTGTCAGAGAAGGCGAAGTGGTCAAGGTGGGCATTGAGGATGTCAAGTCCGGCAAGACCGAGGAGATCGAGGCCGATGTGTTGTTGGTTGCCATTGGAAGAAGACCATTCACCAAGGGCTTGAACCACGAGGCCATTGGCTTGGAGCAAGACGACAAGGGCAGATTGGTGATCGACTCGCAGTTCAGAACCGCCAAGCCCCACATCAGAGTCATTGGAGATGTGACTTTCGGTGCCATGTTGGCCCACAAGGCTGAGGAGGAAGGTATTGCTGCTGCTGAGTACATCAAGCACGGCCACGGTCACGTCAACTACGGAAACATCCCCTCTGTCATGTACACGCACCCCGAGGTGGCATGGGTTGGAGCCAGCGAGCAGCAATTGAAGGCCGACGGCATCAAATACAAGGTGGGCAAGTTCCCATTTGTGGCCAACTCCAGAGCCAAGACCAACCTCGACTCCGAGGGATTCGTCAAGTTCCTTGCTGATGCCGAGACCCAAAGAGTGTTGGGAGTGCACATCATTGGACCAAATGCCGGAGAGATGATTGCCGAAGCCGGCTTGGCCTTAGAGTACGGTGCCTCCACCGAGGACATTGCCAGAACCTGCCATGCCCACCCTACCTTGTCGGAAGCATTCAAAGAGGCAGCCATGGCCACGTTCGACAAGCCAATCCACGCCTAAGTGTCCGTTTAAACGACCACGGTTGAATATCGCAAGAGATATGATCAATAGACGATGTGGTCCAAGCCAAAGTAGACATTGTAGAGTCGAAGCAGTTACACCAAACAGTATAAAACAATAAAGATTTAGCAATCCAGTTATAACAATAAGATATTAAAGCATACAGTTGTATGAGAAAAAGAGGACTGAATATATTAGCTATGTACTGCCGTTGACTACCGAGTCAAGATAATGTATAGAGCGTGGATAATACCGGGAATGTACCCAAGAATAGTCAAGATGATATTCAAGAAGAAAGCACCCCCACAGCCAGACTCTAGGAGCACACCCAAAGGAGGCAAGATAATGGCAACAATGATTTTAAGGATGTCAGCGCAAACCATGGTAAATTAATTGATTGCCCATTGAGCCAGTGCGGACCCCCAAGCTATTTATACTCGCTCTTTTCCATCCTTGCTACCCAGTCATTCCCTGCGAAGTATCTCTAGGCACGCTGCAAGGTGCCGCGCCAGCCGCACTCTTCCTTTCACGGCAACTACTGCACAGTAAACCAAGCCCAGAGCAACGATCTCCACCAATAAAAACGGCAGAAAAAAATGGACAAAATGGGTGGAATTGGCGAGACGCCTTTAGTTGGAAAATGAGTCAAAATTTTTAAATTTATGCACAAATTCATGACTTTACAACCAAGTTACAACTTTCAAACATACCCGAAACGCGCGAGTGAATTTTGGCTCGTCAAGCAATCTTCATGTGCCCACATAACACGCACGCAGTACAATGACTTAAATTTTCTTCGACCAAGGCTGAGTTAGGCAATTCGAGGTACCTGGTGATTTTTTCGGGCTACTGTAGATCTGGGTGATTTTCGGACATTTTGGGACATTTTCGGACATTTTTTTATGTAAATAAACATGAAGAAGAAAAGTTATAATTTGATGAATGATTTAGTTGGATTAATTTATTTTAGTGTACGACTGAGGGGGAGGGGGGCTCATAATCATAATGACGTGCTAAGCTCATGAAGTGACTAGTGATGGCTCAACCCAGAAATTGCTATTTAAAAGACGGAATTCCGTTGAGGTAGGAATGGACGGAGAATTGGTCACATTCACACCTCGCCTCTTTATGGATTTTCAGTGCATCATTGAGAAGAACATATTGCCTTGTGTGCAGGACAACCACTTTAAATATTCAATGGTACTATAACTCTATAACAATACAATTTTTTTTGGTGAAACTCGAGAAATCAAAACAAATAGTATGATTTCATATAATGGTTTTGAGTCCATCTCAATATCTACCCAGACGACCAAATTGAATGGAGACCTGGTGACTGACCAAGCGGCACTGCATATAAGAAAACAGTCTCATGTACTGCAGACAACATAAACAACAACAACAACAACAATACTTGTTGACTAGGCTGTGTCTATAAATGGGCCGACATTCTGCTACGATAAGAAAAACGCTCTTATAATTCCTCCATTATATACACTCTAATTTGTTTTATGATTTGGCTGTGTGTATGTCAAGATAGTATAATCCATCCTCTGGAATGTGATATTGAACCACTTCTTTAATTTCCTGTACCTTTCATTGGCCCTTATTTTCTAACCTCTGGCGTCGGTGCATTGCCTATAGCAATGAAACGGATTAGGTTGTTTTATAGCCATTTTATTATGACTTGATGTTTTTTTTGTCTTTTTTGCTTATATGCAGGATATTCGATTGTTTATATTTAGTGGCTGTGGTTATGGTATTATTATATTTTTTTAAAGGAAATGATCTTTTCAAAACTTCTGAATTCTGAACATTTGAAACATTGAAACTTCTAAATTCTGAATTCTGAATTCTGAATTCTGAATTAGCATACGATTCACTGGCTGGTCATTGTCAAGTCCCTCATCATCAAATAGACCAATTAGTCAACCCAAGCAAACAGTCAGATTGATACCCTATTTGGTATTTATAAAATTGAATGTAAATGGTGGTCAATGGTGGTCAATGGTGGTCAATGGCTATGATGGTCTAGGATATAGTGATACATTTCGAGGGACTGTGAGTTCAAATGTATATGGAATTATTAGTATTCACTGGTTATATACTGCTAGACTAGTATACTAGTATTAGAGTGAAAGGCCGAGATTTCATACACAAATACTCTAATTTCAAGTCCTTATCTAATGAGTATATTGGTTAAACCTGGCGTGGTACAGGTAGTAGATAATACCAGATTTAGAAATGTATACACCCAGTGGATCTTTACATTTTAATTAGTGTAGTACTTCTAATAGACTAGTATGCAGTCGAATCTACCCATTTGGTCTATCACCATCACCACTATCTTTACACTAGTCCAGTCACTGTTGAGTCTTGAAGAGTATAGAAATATAGAGAAGAGAATAGAGAATTAGTTATAGAAATTAGTATGGAATAGTAGGAAGAATTGTCTAGAACTAAAAAATTTGGATAGAAAATAGAGATGTAGATTGATGACGCTTCTAATTGAGTGTTCTGGCTCGCCTTTTTTCATAGCCGTTTTTTAGTAATCTTCAGTATCCAGTAGTATTCAGGATCCAGTGATTCTATTAGTTTAGACAAAAACAGCTTCAATTCTTTCTGGAGTTATGGTGTTCATGATATCCTAGTGTATATGCAGTGCGAGCATGAATAGGTCACCAGTCCACAACATCCACACCATAAATCTAGAAGAAATTTTATTTGAATATTTTGTGTAAAAATTAAGAAAATAATATCATCTGGAAAAATATCACAAAGCTTATTTTGTTCTCTGGAAAATTGTGGTGAAATAGTAGATTTAAGGTATTAAGTGTGAGGCTCAGTATTAGACTCTAGACTCTAGTGCGACTATTCTTAAGTGAGTGTTCATATTATATAGACTGCACTAAAACTGAGATACTCCACCAAACTACAAACCCGAAATGCAAATATCTAAAATATAGGATCAAACAATTTTAAAAATAAATGTAATATCACGTGACCGTATTATATACTATTCTATTTTTTTTTTTTGAATATACTTAGATACGTACGTTGGACTAGAAATGGGACTGGTGCCAGTGGACTGGAGGCTTGTGCTGACGTTTACGCGCACTGACTCATGGGCTCACTGCAAAATACTCTGGCAGTGCACTGGCAGCGTAAACCACAGCACCTTAAAAATTTCTCAAAATCAGGCTCTCATTCCCACTGATAACACCTACAATGTCCGACATATCCTTGAAATTGTTAAAAGCCGTCGACGAGCATAACGGTATCCAGAATACTTTGGATTTGGCCGAGTTCAAATCCGTCGATGTGGCCACGTTGCAATCGTCGTTGACGTCGTTATGGGCCAAGGAGATGATCAACTTCAAGAAAATCGAAAAGGACTTTTATGTGTTGACCAAAGAAGCAGAGGAGTTTTTAAAGTCAGGCTCCCATGAGATCCGTCTTTTGGATGAGGTTTTAAAGTCCTTGGAGGGCTTGAAGATTTCCGATGTTAATGCCAAGTTGGGCCAGGTCGGTAAGTTGGGCCAGGGTAAGGCTTTCAAGAATGGCTGGATCTCCAAGGATGGCGATAAGTTGGTGGCCACAGTCAAGGAGTTGCCAAAGGATGAAGTGGTGGAACAATTGAAGCAGATCAAAACAACCGGTCTTTTGGACGATAAGAAGGAACTTGCCGAGTTGAAGAAGAGAAAGTTGATCTCTCTCACCAAAATCGTCGGCTACAGCGTGTCCAAGGCAGACAAATTTGCCTTGACCATCACAAACTTTGAAACAGACATTACTTCGGACATGGTCACGTCCGGCAGCTGGAAGGACGCCTCTTTCAAGCCGTACAACTTCAACTCCGAGGGCTTGCACCCACCCTCTGGAGCCTTGCACCCCTTGATGAAGGTCCGCGAGGAGTTCAGACAAATCTTCTTCTCCATGGGCTTCACTGAGATGCCTGCCAATCAATACGTCGAGTCTGGTTTCTGGAACTTCGACACCTTGTTTGTTCCGCAACAGCACCCGGCCAGAGACTTGCAGGATACTTTTTACTTGAAGGACCCCGTGGCTGCCAAAAGACCCGAGGACGAGAAGTATTTGGAAGACATTAAGGCCGTGCATCAAGAAGGTAAGTTCGGCTCCATTGGCTACAGGTACCCTTGGAAGGAGGAGGAGTCGCTCCGAATGGTGTTGAGAACACACACCACGGCCATCTCCGCGGCCATGTTGAAGAAGTTGGCCGAGGACCCCAAGCCCACGCGGTTGTTTTCCATCGACCGTGTGTTCCGGAATGAGGCAGTGGACGCCACGCACTTGGCCGAGTTCCACCAAGTGGAGGGTGTGCTCGCAGGTTACGACATCACCTTGGGTGATTTGATTGGGTTCATGGAGGACTTCTTCTCCAAGATGGGCGTGGACGGCTTGAGATTTAAGGCCGCTTACAACCCCTACACGGAGCCTTCCATGGAGATTTTCGCCTACCACAAGGGCTTGGGCAAGTGGGTGGAGATTGGTAACTCGGGTATGTTCAGACCTGAGATGTTGGCCCCCATGGGCTTGCCCTCCAACCTCAGAGTGTTGGGCTGGGGTCTCTCCTTGGAAAGACCCACTATGATCAAGTATGGAGTGTCGAACATCAGAGAGTTGTTGGGACACAAGGTCTCGCTAGACTTTATAGAAACGAACCCTGCGGCCAGATTGGACGAGGACTTGGTGGGTTAGTATTGTCAATGAGATAATGGTACATAGTGAGTAATGCAATCGAAATATTAAATGGCTATTCAAAGTATTTACAAAAAAAAAAAGTTGTCTATTTAATATATTGTGGTGTTCTTTATGGCCAGTGACTAGTGGTGTGCGCATTATTACAGTCTACAGCCTACAGTCTACTACACCATGTCCCAAGAGCCCAAGAGCACCGTGGCGATCCTCCCCAAAAAACCCATCAAAACACCCAATATGGAGGAACACGTATGCAAATGGACTGGGTGCAGTGCAGGCAGCTTCCCCACCTTGGCAGCTCTAGTCACCCACGTCAATAACCAACACTTGGTGCAGACGTCGCTCAACTTGGCCCAAACCCCTGTGCGCTACGCTTGTCTCTGGGAAGGGTGTTCCCGCTTTGATGTGGAGCAGCCGTCTCGATTTGCCTTGCTTTCCCATTGCAGAACTCATACGGGCGAGAAACCATACTTCTGTCCCATTCCCGAGTGTGAAAAACACTTTACTCGGTCGGATGCTTTGGCCAAGCATGTCAAGGGCGTTCATGATTTGCACCAGCATAGAGACTCCATAGCCTTGATGCGGTACCGGGTGCTGAAGGGCAAGGCTGCAGATCCTACGGGAACAGAGCTAGAAACGTTGAGTGACGAGCGGTACTCCGAGCTCTTGAACAAGGACTACGAGCTCCGGGTGCCATGGTGGTTTTCCAAGGATTTCACTGAAGTTTTGGACTACCAGGACCCTACGCTCCATACGCTTCTTGAAAAGACGTTGGATCAACGGCAGTTTGACTTGGCCAACCTGCGATACAAGACGTTTCTCGAAAGCAAGAATAGCGACTTGTTTGGCATTCTAGACGTGCAACAAGATGCATCACTTGTGTCTTTACGCAAACGTACGCTAGAAGTGCTTTCACAGTATGAGGAGGAGAAGCCGGCAAAGAAGAGCCGTTCCAAGACATACGAGGAACTACAATCGGAGCTCGAGACTGCCAATAAGATCAAGGAAATCGTCAGCAAAAAGCTCGACCTGGCGCTTCGCCAAAAACGGACGCTTTGGGCAGTCAACCAGATGTTGCTAGATGCCAATGTCAAGCTCGGGCTCTCTGAAGACCCCAACGAGGTGGACGATGAGATTCTTCTGGAGGGTATCATCAAGTCAAACTGAGCAGAATTACAAGTCAAAAAAAAGATTGGGCATAATATCAACACTAATCGGCAATGCGATCACATGAAAAGGAGTTTGTAGATTAGGATGTGGCGGGAAATAACCATGGCAGACTGTATGGCAGACTGTATGACTGTATATTGACCATGATATCATGAGTGCGTAAGTAGTACGCGAAAAAGAGCATCTCATCTCCACCATCACCATGACTCCCAGAACAAGACTACAAAGACTCAAGGAAGAACAAGGCGAAAACGGTGAAAACTCCCAAGATGACCTCCTGCATGAAAACACCCACCATGACGTGTCGCTAGATCAGCTTTTCAAAGACCTTGCAGCAGAAACAGCCGCAGCATCAGGCGCCAAAACCAAGGCAGAACCACACTCTTTGGACAAAATCAAACAAGATTTAAGCAATCTCCCGAAAATCGTATCCAACCTAGACACCCTTGAAGAAAACAAAAAACCCAAGAGTGGGCTCATTGTGAAAGTCAACGACCCAGTCACGCATAAAGTGGTCAAGCCCAAGAAGGGCCAGGAGACCGATTCTGGGTCCAAGTGGTTCAATATGAAGACACAGGAACTCACGCCGGAGATCAAGCGAGACCTCCTCATCCTTAAGAATAGAAGTGTTTTGGACCCCAAACGCCACTACAAAAAGGACAACTGGGAAATCCCCAAGTTCTTCCAGATGGGAACCATTGTAGAGGGCAACACGGAGTTCTACTCTTCACGGATGAGTAAGAAGAGCCGAGGACGAACCATTGCTGAGCAGATCTTGAAGGACGACAAGTCCACGGAGTACTTTGACAAGAAGTATACCGAGCTTGAGAAGGCCAAGAACAGCGGAGGAAAGGCGCACTACCAGAAATTGATGCACAAGAGAAGAGGCTTTTAAAGAAGTCTTTGGACAAAATAGTTGATAGACAAATTAGATGAAGTAGATAAAAGACAAAGAAAGACAAAAGAAAAGACAGAATAGACAAGAGTCAGTGGACAAAACACGCTTATACTCTTACTCTTAACAATCTTATATTCTTAATAATATATTCCTAATAATCAATGCTGTTAAATACTCTTAATGTTATCAATGTGATTAATGCACATAGTCCCGGTCACTCCTCTAGACCAGCCCGCTTGAACACATCGGAACGTATGTTCACCCAAAGCTGCTTTTTCTCATCCTTGGAAAGCTTCAACTTCTCGCCCGGCCCCAGTCTCGCCTTGAGCTCCTTCTTCATTGCATCGCTCTGCACCTTGTATTCATGGGCCGTGGTGGCAGCAGCAGCTAGATTCACCAAGTAGTTCCGCACGGCAATCTCCTTGTACCGAAGAGTGAGGTGGGACTGCTCCGGAGTAATGGGACTAGCGTAGTTTTTGGACTGCTGGCTGATCTGGAGCAAGCGGGACTGCTTGACGGAGATCTCGGCCACAGACTTCTTGAAGTTGGTGTCCAAGTCGTTCTCGTTATATAGATTCGACGAGAAGAACGTGTAGATGAGCTCCTTATCGGTGATAGTGGGCAGCAAAAGCGTGATATGGCACACTTGCGCCAAGTCGCCCACCAATTGCGGTAAGGAGTTGGACGAGTAGTGGAGGTCGGGCGATGACGATACCCGGGGCATATCGGTAAGCATGAGCTTGCACCGCGTCACGTTGAGGTTCCACCCCACAAGAAACTCCGGGGTGTTTTGGTAGCTGAGGTCGCTCCCTAGCGAGATCTTGATGTCTTCGTATTCATTATCATTAATGGAAGCTGTGAGAGCCTGGATCAGAGCCCCTGCATACCGTGGATCCCTGCTCTTATAGTCAATAAGCTGTTCCTTGCAGTAATTTTCATGGAGAGAAATATCGTTGATGAGCTGCTCCACTGTGGTGGAAACAGGCTCGCTATCCTCGGGAATGGTGGCGGTGGACGATGAGTAGATGGAAGGGGCCGATCGTACGGACCGTTTTCCCCAGGAAAACACACTCAGCGCCAGCGACTGCCGCAGCTTCAGGGTTTGGAGCGGGTGCCGGAGTTGAGTAGGAGCCGAGCGGACCGACGTGGCGGACGACTGGCCTGCTATCACTGGGAGTTGTTGATAGATTGTATTTCTTGCGGAGTCCCGGAACTGCGACGGGGCCAGGAGCCCGCTTTGGCCATTGATGCGTGCTGGGTAGCCGTACATAGGAAGCAAAGGACGGGCTTATTTGGGTGATGGTGGGGTATAAAACTGGCGTGGCAACGGACACTTTCAGCCGTGTGGAGAGAAATGGGGCTGGACGCAAGATGAGGTGGAGAAAATGGGGTAAGGTGGTCGTGGAGTGCATCAACAGCGAGCGCGGCCGGAGCTGGTTAAGTCGTGGGCAGTCATTTTCCAAGCGAAAAAAAAGGAATAGAGTGAAATGACGTAGAATGGGATGAAGAGAGTAATTGGAGTAGAGTAGATGGAAGGGATGATTTAGGGAATAAAAAGAAGAAAAAATAAAGGGTGGGGGAGAATAGAATGGAGGCATGAGGTGTATAGAGATGGGAGCATAGTTAGAGGAAGAAGTCACCCAGGACAAATCACCCAGATACTCATAAAGCCACCCCACTAAACCCACTTTAAAAAACACTTTAAAAACACTTTAAAAACACTTTAAAAACACTTTAAAAACACTTTAAAAACACTTTAAAAACACTTTAAAAACACTTTAAAAACACTATGCTTGATCATTTTCTAGGAATATTGGTATGGAGATGGGCTGGTGTACGGGTTGGCCCATGCTCAAGGTCAGCAAATGCTGCACCATGTTTCAACGTTTTTTCCCAGTGCGTAGTTTAGGTGCGAAAACAATGCTCCACAACCAAAGCTATTATTACCTTGTAAAAGGAAGGACGAAGAAGCAGGATATTCGAGCATGTATTTGCTTGTGACCAAGATTATTGTTTAATTCAATGACTCATAATTTCTGTTCACCATTAATAATTTCTGTTCACCATTTATAATTTCTGTTCACCATTTATAATTTCCATTCACCATTCACCATTATTAACTCATAAATGTTTCGAATTCTCACCTATTTCTGGTTTCTAGAAATTCTATATTTCCCAATTTCTATTTCTAGTCCACTCACTACTTTAGTCCTTGGTACTAAGTCCTTAGTGTCTAGTCTCGTGCAGGAGCTGTAATCAGTATACCAACCAGAATAGTATGTGTTGAGTAGTGGTAGAATCAATCTGGTAGTGGTGGACACGAAGTACCAGACTTTCTAAAAAACTTACCATTTCCACTAATCATCCTATCAAATTCAGAATCTCATAGTTAAGTATCTCGAAAATCACCTTCACATGAGTAGGTCATCTCTGTATTGTGTATATTATCGTAGGAACAGGTGAGGGAAGGTGAGGGAAGGTGAGGGAAGGTGAGGGAAGGTGAGGTGAATCAGTGAGTAAGTTAGTATGTTCATGACAGAGTTAAGTCTTCTCAATATGGTAATGTATGATATGTCATTGTACTAATTAGAATAAGTATATTGGGGTAGGACTGGACTGCACGTGGTGGTTTTCTGGTGGAGGGATCTGGTACTGGCAGGCTCACTTTTTCGGTCACGTGCCTAGGCTCGCATCATACTCAACTCTTTCACCATACACTACTGCTCCACCACTACTACTGCTCCACCATTACTACTGCACCATGCATGAAATCGAAGAGGTCGTTTCAGATAACCTAGGGTTTCGACTTCTAAGCGAGAAAAATGGAATACCGCTTTTCGATTCGCCCATTGACTTTTCTGTGCTGTTGCATCGGCCCTTACAACTACTCCATGTCTCTCACACAAAACAGTTGTACGCTGCTTCAGACTGTACCAAAGTCGGGATTGGCCACTTGCGAGTCTTTGATGCTTTATCCGATTCCGCTTCGGCAATCCAAGACTTTGTGGCGGTGGATTTGCCGGGGGTAACCGCTCTTAAGTTTGATGTTTCGGGGTCTCATCTCTATGCCTTGGCCAAGGGGCATCTACTCCGTGCTCCAGCGGCTGAGGTTTTCAGGGGGGATGCTAATCTGTTTGCCCCAGTGTCGGAGATCTCCGACATTGTCACCTTCGACGTTTCTCCTACAATGAACAATGCATATACTTTGGTCACCGGTGCTGGTGACCTCTATATACATCAGGATGGAACTGATTCTGCAGTCACGGGGGAAAACATCAATGGCGTTTGCTGGTCACTGGACGGCTCTCAGCTTGTTGCCGTACACGATCTGCTGGTATCAGTGTTCTCGCTCAATGGAGACAAGAAGACTACATCCTCTCTTGAGGAACGCGGCCGATTGTTCTCTGTTTCCATATTGGACAAGAACTCCTATTACGTGGTGGGCTTGCCTGAAGATGGAGAAGAGGATG
Source organism: Metschnikowia kamakouana (assembly GCA_002374535.1). Taxonomy (NCBI): domain Eukaryota; kingdom Fungi; phylum Ascomycota; class Pichiomycetes; order Serinales; family Metschnikowiaceae; genus Metschnikowia; species Metschnikowia kamakouana. The sequence continues at coordinate 55,211 of NKZX01000680.1, forward strand.
AGTATCACACTCTAGTGAAGTTCTCGTCTGATAATACCCTACTGGCAGAGACACTCCCGCTTGGCCCTGGCTTTGCTGATGCCGAACGTGGCCCTGCTGCATACTGTGTCAGTCTTCCCAACTGGATAGACCAGAAAACCTATACTATCGTTACATACTCCTTGACGACGGAAATCAGTACCGTGGTGGTTGCTTCGGATACTGAAGTCGTACTGCCGCTCAACGATACTGACCGTGCTGAGTTGCCTATGGACGAAGATGAAAACGACACTTTGCCTGTTGGCTTAGCGTTGGATGTGAGTGGCACTCTGGCTGTGGTGAACTCTCCATGTTCTCTGATCGAAGAGGCCAAAGGCGTGCTTCCTCGTGTGTTGTGCTTGAACTCAGCAGGTCGTCTTATGGTGTGGAACTTGTTCGATGTCAAGGGCGTCAGAAACGGTACTGCAAGTCTTGAAAGGGCCCAGAAACTGTTACTGGGTGGACTTGTGGAGGTTACTGGAGCCTCTAATAAGGAGGAACTGAAGTCTGAAACTACACAAAATCCAACTCCTAAATTGGAAGACATGCCTAAGTCTGAGGGACCAACTGCCTTCGGAGCCAAGCCTAACACTTCCTCATTTGGAAACACTTCCTTTGGAAACACTTCTTTTGGAAACTCTTCCTTTGGGCAAACTGGGTTTGGCCAGCCTGCATTTGGACAATCTTCATTCGGATCCAAACCGGCAGCAAGTGGTTTTGGTGCAAAACTGAGTTTTGGAAGTACAGGTGGTTTTGGAAGTACCAGCGGTTTTGGTGCAAGTGCCAACTCGTCCGATTCTCCATTTGCCAAGTTAGCATCAAAGAAACAAGACTCTGGTGATATCTTTGGTGGTGGAAATACAGATAAACCTTCGCCATTTGGAGCATCTTCCTCTACACCAGGCAATGTTTTCGGTGGGAATAGTCTGCCATTTGGTAATTTCTCCGATACATCTAAAACGAAGAGTATTGGTGACTCTGAGAAAGCACCCAAAGAAGCTGTGGAGAAGGACAAGGAGGATAAGTCACTCTTTTCTTTGGAACGTCCGAAGAGCGACTCTCCATTTGGTTCAGTCAAACCACAATCTTCTCCATTTGGTTCAGTCAACCGAGAATCGTCTCCATTTGGTTCAATCAAACCAGAATCTTCTCCATTTGGTGCAGTCAAATCAGCACCTTCTCCATTTGGTTCAGTCAAACCAGAATCATCTCCATTTGGTGCAGTCAAACCAGAATCTTCTCCATTTGGTGCAGTCAAATCAGCACCTTCTCCATTTGGTTCAGTCAAACCAGAATCATCTCCATTTGGTCCAGTCAAATCAGCACCTTCTCCATTTGGTTCAGTCAAACCAGTACCTTCTCCATTTGGTTCAGTCAAACCAGAATCATCTCCATTTGGTGCAGTCAAACCAGAATCTTCTCCATTTGGTGCAGTCAAATCAGCACCTTCTCCATTTGGTTCAGTCAAACCAGAATCATCTCCATTTGGTCCAGTCAAATCAGCACCTTCTCCATTTGGTTCAGTCAAACCAGCACCTTCTCCATTTGGTTCAGTCAAACCAGCATCCTCTCCATTTTCTGTCTTGAATGACTTCAAGAAAGATTTACCTGCCAGTCTGGCACAAGGCCTATCTTTCATTTCGGGCTTCAATCTGCTGAAAAACACCACATCAGATAAATCGGATTTGAGCGACTCAGATAATGTACCCAGCGAACAAGATGGGGATGAGTCTAGTTTGGAGTCTAGCGAAGTGGAATCTAGTGAAGGGGAATATGATGAAGAACCCACTCCAGACAAATCTAGTGAAGAAGTTAGCAAAGAAGGTAGTGAAGAATCTAGTGGGTTTGGAATAAGTGACAAGGAAGAGGTGAAAAAGCTTGGTGATTCTCTCAGCCAGACTTTGGGTAAACTAGGCACGCCAACGGCAGAAAAATCTGCCACGCCAGAAAAAGTCACTATTGGTTCAGATCCAGCTCAAGAGTCTAAACTGGTGGCCAAGTCTGCAGAGAAAGTACAAGCTGAACAGACTATAAGTACACCGACCGTTGAAAAGCCAGTTTACGACGGACAGATTATCTCGGAGTTTATTCAGAAAACAGATTTTGAGAAATTCGGTGGGTTCTCAAAGGAGCCTGTCCTCCCCAAAGACCAGGACAAGACCTACGTCACTAAACTTGTGCTTAACACACAAGGCCATTTCGATATCTTGACCGACAACCTCGAAAAGTTGGACGATATTTTCGACGCTGCAAGCTCCAAGCCCGGCGAAGCTACAGACATCACCGAAGAGAGTAATATCAGTTTGGGCCATTTGGAGGAGTTGCAAAAGAGCATCTCCAGAAACAGGTGCCAGGTGAGACAACTGCTTGAAGACTACAAGGCCCGGGACAAGCAGGTGCAGGAAATCATAGCCAAATCCAACGAGCAAGAGCAAAAGAGAGAATTGGTCGAAAAGTTGCTATGCCAGCTTGCAGCTTTCAAGCAGTCCACCATCAAAAACAACCATGAGAAGAACCAATTGGATGCGCGAGCCGCAAGTCTCAGGCTATCATTACGCCGAAAACTCGCCCATGTGGAAAATCTCGAGAAGAAGGCCATGGAAAGCCTCGTGCCTCTTGGCGTCCAGGCCAACCTCGGCGACTTGAGTAAGTTCGAGATGATTGCACATGAGATCCACTACAAGACCAATGAGTATGCGCACCAGGTGGAACAGCTCCAGAAAGAGGTTCAAGCACTAGCACTTCCCAACATCCAATCGTTGACGCTCAACCTGAGCCACAGCAACATCTCTACACGCGTGGTGGCTGCAGAAAGAAAACACTTGAGCAGTTTGGGAAACATGGCGGTCCGGGTAGTTGCACCCCAGGCCATTGAGTGACACGTGACTCGCGCACGCGGTCTGATCTTGGTACGCAGCCAAGTAGTAGCGAGACCCCCATAACCCACTCTTCATACATACAATAGCTAGTATAAACATACTGTACGAGTACCCAATACTTTGCCATGAACAACAATTTGGGCGCCATTGTTAGTGTGCCCGGCACTGTGGCAGCCACCGGCATCGTCAAGTACGTCGGCTCCATCAATGGAAAGCTGGGGATGTTTGGAGGCATTGAGCTCCAGGGCCCCCTGGCCACGGCCCGGGGAAAGAATAGCGGCGATTTCAACGGCACGCTCTACTTTGAAGTGACAATTCCCAAAACAGGCCTTTTTCTCCCGTGGGATAGACTTATGCAGGCCAATCCACACCTTCTGCTGCTGATGAGCAGGCCCGTGTCCAGCTACAGAAGAGAAGCCACGCGTACACCCACGCCGACGAGGCGGTTTTCGTACGAGAGGGGCGAGAGACTGCTAAGGCTGGAGAAAGGGGATAGGCTAGAGTTTGAAAGGCTGCAAAGAGTGGATCAAAAAGGGGAACCAAAAACGGACGAGAAAGTGCTGAAACTAGACAATTTGACTCGAACAAATACTGCAAGAAGCGTATCGGTGAGTTCAGAGGGGAGTATACTGAGACAAGGCACGGTTCGAAGGCCCGAGTCCAAGAATGATGGGTCGAGGCTCGGGTTCAGGCAAACAAGCACAGACAAGTCCCTGGTCTTGGGGCGTAAGTCTGATCATGATCTCATGGAGTGGAAGCTCAAGTACGAGCAGAAGTGCAGGGAATATGAGCAGAAAGAGGCCATCCTTGCGGACTTACAGAGCACCGTGGATAATCTACAGCCGGTTTTAGAGGATTACGAGCTTAGCATGGATGAAAAGGACCGCAAGATCAAGAAACAGAGGCTGGAAAACGAAAAAGCCCGTGAGGAATGGCGCCAGAGTCTAGAGCTCATGATCAGCTCTCAGCAGGAGGCAGAGAACTTGTATGAGATGCAAGTCAGTGACTTAAAGGAACAACTTACTCTTTTGGGTCTTTCTAACTCTGAGAATAATACTGGAGGAAGAGACTTGACCGAAGACTCGGTGGAAAATAAAAAATTGGTGGCTAGGAATGCTGAGCTCCAGAAAGAAGTGGAGGAGCTTCGGAAAAAGAAAGCATCCACATCCACAGACTCTTCAGAGGGTTGGCAGGAAGAGAAAGAGCAGCTTCAAAAGAAGGTGTCCATGTTGACCCAAGACGTATCTTCCATAGAGATGGTGATGCAGGATATGCAGGGCAAGATCCGTGCCAAGGACTCACAAATTGTCAGTCTTGAAATTCAGCTAGAGGAGGCTTCTCTGAAGGAAGTGGATGATTTACTGGGTGAATTCGGGGAGATGTCTGTGGAGAATGGGGAGCAGGGGGAGAGCTTGAGAGCACAGATCACCGAATTGCAAAAGACTGTGAAGGAGAAATCAACTCAGGTTGATTCTTTGAAGAACGAGTTGGACGAGTCTGCTAAAAACTTGGCTACTCTGCTACAAGAAATCGAGCGTTTGAAAGGTACTATGAAAAGGTTGGAAGAAGGCTCTGGCTCTGGCTCTGGCGACACTTCTCAGCTTCGGAAGACCATCGAGGATCTAGAGCACGAGCTCAACATGCGGCCCTCCTTTGAAGAGTTGACCGAGCTCCAGAACTCCTTGGAAGATATTGAAACGTTACATCAAAACGAAATTGAGGAACACGAGATTGCATTGAAGAAGACCCGTGAGCAGAATTCCGAGTTGCAGGAGAAAATCGCCAAATTGAATGAGCTCTTACAAGCAAAGACTCCTGGCACTGAGCCCAAGAAAGAACCGGAAAATGGAAGTGGGAGGACGGAGGAAATTGCGTCGAAAAACGATGGGTCGTTACCAATCTACTCCCCAAAAACAAAAACAGACCCCAGTCTAGGGCGACCCGAATGGTGTGGGTTGTGTGAGCGAGATGGCCATGATAGTCTCAACTGTCCTTACGAAAATGACATTTTTTGAGTTCTAAGATATTAGCTTTCATGGTGCCTCCTTCAATGGATTGGCCATCTTCTTGATCAAGTTTTGCCGAACCAACTCGGGATGAGAGTTCAACGCTACTGCGTTGTATGCAAGCAAGTTATCATGCATGGCCAAAGATGCTAGGGTGTCACGGTGGATGTTGGTAATGAATTCCTCGCGAGTAGTGTCTGGGTTACCAATGCCCACGTACTTTGCTTTCTGGTTGAGGTACTGGTGAGAGTCCCGAACTTTATCAGCCATTACAGAAGATGAGAGAAGTGAGGTGAGCAGTAAGGTGCGGTGATTTATGCAGGAGGATGGTATCAAACCCAAAGCGGTCAAAAGCGGTCAAACCAAAGCGATCAAAAAGCAGTCTGAAGTTGAATAACAAGGTGATGATGTGATGGATTGATGGATTGATGGTGAATATGCATTTATGATTCAGGAATGTGATGGCAATAATAGGGTTAGTGGACGGAATGAAGTGGAGGTGTGGTGATGAGCCCTGCACACTGAGTGCCCTGCACACTGAGTGCCCTGCACATTGAGAGCCCAACGTTATGGGCCCTTGTACGCGCTTTAGTTATAGTCTAATGAGTGCGATAGTGGGGTCAAAGGCCAGTGCCCAACACCACACAACATTCCAGTCGTCTGCCACAGCAACATCAAGATCATTCCAAATAAGGAGCGATGCCTTATGCAATGTAAAATTAATATATGCAGTATATAATGGAGCATTATTGTCACTATAATTAGCGGGTGGGCAGTAGGTACTGAGTGTAGGCGTAGACAATAGGCTAGAGACCAAGGTACTAAATACAGGACGTCGAAATTACCTACATTAATTATATTTCATGGGATACTGCATACTACTTTACATTTCATGGGATACTGCATACTATTTTATGTTACCTCTAAACTTTTAAGGAGGGCAGAATCAAATGGTAGTAGGGAGAATGTAGTGCGTAGAGAGAAGACAAACGCCTCGCAAGTTGGCAGTGATAAGACATTGGGAAGCGCACGGGCCGTCCCAAACACATTTGAAACACACCGTCCCCCACCTCTGTACAGGACTGCTTATTATTTCGTTTTTGTGCAATAGAAGTCCACAAACAGAAAATTATAAATACCTCAATTATCCCCCGATTATTTCCAAGCACCAATCCACTAATGTGTGGCAATCAAGGTTTCCCCTCAGATTTGCATGCATCGGACCGCGCGAAATACTCCGCTCTCTCCACGAATTCTTGACTCACTACCCATCAAAGCAGCAACGTCTTCACTCCACAATCACCACCGCCGCCACCAAACTATAAAACCCCCCAAACCCCCCGCCGTGAAAACCACCCGAAAATCACACATTCTTTAGTGCACAAATACAATTCCGTCCAAACTATCCGTCCAACGCCTATGCCCATGCTGCAGAAAAGTCGCCCCGATCTCGCTGATCTTGTTCATGACCTAGATGACTCGGCACTCAGGATCTTCTCCATGTACCAGAACAAAAACTACTTGCCTCACAATGAGCGCGTGTCGAATATCGCATGGCGGATCCAGAACCAGAAGATCATGCGGAGGGCCCTGGTGGCTACAGAGAGCCCTATTAGTAAGCAGATCCTGGGCATAAGTTTGGGGTTGAGCCAGGCTCAGGCTCATAAGCAGAACAAGCAGAAGGTGGGGAAGCCAGCACACTCCAAACAACCATCTTCCAATGTGGATGACTTTGATTACGTGGCCCATATACGAAAAATCTCCCAGGAAGAGTATGGCAGTACACCCATGGCCAAGAGTGCTTCGGTGCTGTTTCCTGTGACGAATGGAACACGGCCCAACTTCAGCTCGCAAAACCACTCCAATTCCAATTACCTTCACAATTCCACATCACTGAATTCCCTCAATACCACTCGCTCTATGGCTCATTCCATGTCTCACAACTCGTTCAATTCCAACATCAATTCCAGCCTGACATCGGCTCCAGCGGTAGATCCATACCTCCTGCATTTCTCGTCGGAAAACGAACGCCATGCGCTGAAATCCGCCAGACGGCCCCAGGGTGAAAACCCCTCCGATGGCTCGTTCCTATCGTCGTATATCAGCCTGCTCGAATCGACGTTAAAGGGCGATTCCAAACTGTCGTCTTCTGCGTCTCAGCGTCATTCCAACCCCGGCTCACTTTCCCAGACGGGCTTTTCCTCCGTGTCCCAGAAAAGCTCGGGCGTGGAATGTTCCAATTGCCATACGCGAACAACTCCGCTCTGGAGATCCACCAGCCATGGCGATACCTTGTGCAATGCGTGTGGGCTCTTTTATAAGCTCCACGGCACGTTGCGCCCAGCCACCAACACGCAGAGCCAGCGAAATAAGGCCTCGTCCCAGGTGGCACCACCCAATGCTACCAAACCCTCCGACTCGCTTGATCATATGGTGTCGTCTTCTAATAATGGCATCTTTACTGAAATGGGCAGCGCAGGCCATCGCGGCCTAGCTCCTCAGAGTATGCAAGACCCCACGCCCAGGCCCGACTTGGCAGCTTCCATGGTGCAAGCGAACGGAGAGTTTGGGTCGTTCGTGGACTTTGACCGGAGCTCGCAGCAAGGCCCTTTTGGCACGTTGGGCCACTCGCAGACGGACACCACCTCCGACGAAATCGACAAGCTCTTGAACTTGAACTTATTCCAGCTGGAGAGCTTTGTCATTGGAGCATCCAAGATGCCAGAGTTTAGCATGGGAGGCTACAACTCCAAGGGCCTCGAGGCCACGGACGAGATTCTCATCGACGAGCCTCATAACCACTCCAACAACTGGAACTGGCTAGATTTCGACCCCACGCCAACGGGCCATTGATTAGTGTACTAGATGCACATCTTCAGATCTAGAGAGAGTCGTAGATAGTCGGATAGAGTTGTAGATGTGTAGAGAATTGACTCTAGTTATCAGGCTATAGATAATAGGTGAGAATTCTTATTTGGATACCATACCTAAACTCATACCCACTTGACACATGGACCAGTGGATCCTATAATACACTACTACATTGTCCAGCAATGGTTTCATGAGGAGAGTAGTCTTCCTGTATACAACATGGTCAATAGATACCGTAGATTCTTATATTGGGAATATTAGTATTAGGACAGTAGAGTATCATAAATTGCTGATCACCTATACTGTACTCTGGAAGAGTATATGCAGGTTGGTATATAGTCTGCTAAAGTAGAGTCTGGTATAGTAGAGTGGTATATACAGTATAGTCTTGACACGCCGATATCTGATGCAGTCGTTTGGTGGTTCCGTCAATTGTCACTCCAGACTACCAACCCATCCTCTAGGAATGACTATATACAGTCTTCTGTCTAATCTTGTCTAGTTTTGTCTAGTTTTGTCTAGTCTTGTCTAGTTTTGTCTAGTCTTGTCTAGTCTTGTCTAGTCTACTGTACAGGACTGTACATAGTTTAGAGAGATTTTGAGTCAAATATATACTCTGTAGTTACTATAGTACAGTCTGAGACTGAATTGAGTAGTACCAACGACTGCGTGTATATAAACCAGGATCAGCTCTATGTGCAGTGATTAACATCTTTTTTTTTTTTCTGCCCTAGGTTTCTATAATCAGAGTTTCGAAAACTCCAAACCGAACTTTATTAATAAATAAACCGAAACCAATTCTAGGCTAAAGAGAGTAAATGTCAGATGATCTGAACTCTGCGTGGTGTCCTGCACACAAGACCCTTCTCTCAAAGTAACCTTTGGCTGGTTCATTTGGAATACAAGAGATCATCAAATTGATTCAATAGAACGTATTAAGTGGTGTTTTGATGATATTAGAGTATCCAAAAGAGGAAATCAACATGTGTGTCCAAATGTGGAAATCATGATGAGTATCTGCAGGAATCTGAGTAGAATCTTTTGAACACCATGAAACTAGATCTCCAAGACATATTGCAGGAGGGTCTGTACTCCAAATCTCGCGATCCCAACTGCAACGCCATGAAGTATTTGTTGTTCAAAAAATTCTTGAAAAACGCTTTCCACAAGCGTTGGGCAAACCTCCTTCCCCTCCTTAGTCTAGTAGTATAGTCTAGTATAGTAGTATAGTAGTCTAGTATAGTAGTATAGTATAGTAAGGTAAGTAGGTGTAGATATCACGATTACTGGCAAGAGATATTTTATACAATGCGATGGTATGGACCGTCAGTCACCTCAAATGTGAGGTGGAATGGCTAGAACCCAATGCTTAACAGACCAATTTCAATCTCCACTTTTCTTGTGGTACCGATTGGGTCTGTATATCGGGTAGTATCTTCTAGCGTAGGTTTTTAAGTAGACAAAGTACAATATGAGTAGAGTAGAGTAGAGTAGTGTACAGTAGTGTATAGTAGAGTATAGTAGTGTATAGTAGTGTAGTATGAGTAGAGTATAGTACAGTAGTGTAAAGTATAGTACAGTATAGTAGTGTATTGTACAGTAGTGTAAAGTATAGTACAGTAGTGTAGTGTATTGTACAGTAGTGTAAAGTATAGTACAGTATAGTAATGTAGAGTACGAGTGGGTATTGTAGACAAAGTATTTTTTAAATCCAGAATTCAGCCTAGACAATCTCACCATTAAATAGTTTCTATAGTGGTATAGTAGTGGACTACTAGCACACGGAATTCTATATTTCACGGGAAGAAACCGTCAAAATTCCCAGGTTTCCCAACGTCTTGGTGCAGATCGGGGCCTCGGTCATATTGACTAACCCAGATGATTTTAATGAAGATCGACCAATGATGAATCTCTAAGGATGAGATAACTCAAGTTGAGAATAAAGAAGTGAAGAACCAAAAGCGAACTTGAGACTCCCTTGACCATGACTTCTTCCACACCAAAACTCCTCTGAAGTTTCGCCCAACCATGGATAATCCATCTATTTTTGAAAGCACCCCATTTAAAGGCCCCAGAAAGCCTTTGGGCGAAAGGTCAGTCAACCTGCCCGAAAAACAAGGAAAAAAGAAGATTCAAAAAGAGCATATGGAGAAAGATGGTTCGGTGGACGTCCAACCTGCTCCTTCGTAGTATAGTATAGTAGTATAGTACAGTAGTATAGTAGTATAGTAAAGTATAGTATAGTATAGTAGTATAGTAGTATAGTAGTATAGTAGTATAGTACAGTAGTATAGTAGCATAGTATAGTAGTATAGTAAAGTATAGTAGTATAGTATAGTAGTATAGTATAGTAGTATAGTAGTATAGTAGTACAGTAGTATAGTAGTACAGTAGTATAGTAATAATAATAGAGAGTAATATAGAGTAGAGTGGAGGACCTTTACTATCCACTCATACCGTATAAATATTGATGATCAGGAACCAACCTGTAAAACACATAACTTAGGTACTCTAATTAATTCTCAGGGAGGAACTCAAGGTATAGAGTAGTATAGTACAGTAGTATAGTATCATAGACAGATGTTTGTATAGATTATAGGTAGACTATAGCTAGACAGACTGGACAACAGGGTTTAAGACAAAGAGAGATATGTGTAGATACAGATTCCAGATCTATATGGGAGTGTGTAGACTAATCCTAGATGAATCCACACAAGTATACACTAGTGGATAAGAATGGTACAGATCTAGACTATAGGAGTAGAGTAGTATTGGACATCAAGAGGTATCATTGAATATGGGAAGAATGCCTCCACGTCAAGCTAGTTGGCTTATATTCAGTTTTCGTAAGCTGTACTAAGGGTATAATTAACATGAAAGCCTTTATTTAAGCAACCAAATGTAGGTATATCTGAAGGTGGCTTTAAGAAGGAGATAATCTGGAATAATTAAGAGCATTTAATTAGGAAAGGAGTATATTCTCAACCAAATATACAAATGTACTAATTGCGAATATACTTGAAATAATCTTATACAGAAGTAGTGACTCACAAGTATAATGTACTAGCACTTCTCTTAGTCAAGGACAAAATCATACCCCACATTCGTCTCTAGACTTGACTTAACCCTACTATAATGTCTCCCTATGTTTTTTATTAGAAGAGCAGAATACTCGATTAAAGTATCACTCGTATAGGTACAGAGTAGTATACAGAGTAGTATACAGAGCAGTATACAGAGTGGGAGAGGAAAGGGACCTGTGCTATGTGCAGTACGGCCTCATCAATATAAAGAGTGGCCTAGTCTAAACACTCTACACTACTGTGACTATCCTTAATAAGAGCCTAAGAAGGTACAGTCATCAATTGATTCCTTGTATAAAGCCATAATATTCCATTTCAGCTAGAAATCTGGTTTCATCTCACTCTCCACATTCTCACCATACTCTTCTCCAGCATATTCGTTCACTTTTCTCGTCAATGATGATTTCTTTTCAACTCTTCTACTTGTTTAATAAACCCCATACTAATAAACACATGCTTAACTTAGTAGATCGACAAAGAAGTAGATCGACAAAGACAGTAGCATGCAGTACAGTAGCATGCAGTACAGTATGGTCTAGAAGCAGTCAAGAGACATCCCTGTATATGAGAGAGTGTATAATTAGATGTAGAGTATTTAGAGTAGATGTAGAGTATATAGAGTAGATTTACACTTATTGTGTATTTGTAGGGTATACTCTGGAAGTCTAGGGAGTGCAGTATAATCAGAACCTATTGGGTAGAGCTAGACCCAGTAAATACACCATTGTCCAGGGTAGTGCATCTACTTCTTTCGTTCTTTCTCTTGCTTTTTCTCCTTCTTTCCTTCTTTCTCTTTCTTTTTCTCCTTCTTTCCTTCTTTCTCTTTCTTTTTCTCCTCTTCTCCTTCTTTTCGCTACCCCTTTCTTAGTCTAATGGATACTTATGAAGATGAAGAGTATGTAGAGAAGTGGTAGATTTGGACAGTGGATCGTGGAGGTAAACCATTATTGAGTACTTTATGGTTGAACTAAGGGTCAAGAAGAAGACTCCCATGGGAAGAGAGATCAAAAGGGATTTGTGAAAAGTATATTGGTGTCATGAGTGTCCAGTCGTGCTTTTGCATACAAGCACAGTGTAGCAATGGGTAAATGCATGGTATGGTGTAATACTTCTCATATGCAATGCCCTCAACCCAATATTATACTTAATATTGTATAGGCCTGACAGGTGGACTTCTCGGCTGACTCTGACATGGACTGCACACTTCGCACCCAGTCACTGATAACGGAATGGTTATAAGAAGTTCTGAGACTAAGACAGAGAGACGAAAGACTTAGCAGTAGGGACAACTGATTTTATTCTGCATACAACCGTATTGGGCACTCCAGGCGTAGGTATATACCTATACACCGACCCCATACTCTATTCAATGCTCTCTGTACTGACACTCTATTTTGTACATTTTGTTCCTGCGAATCCTTTAGAGTGTGATTTACAGGAGTATGGACAAAAAAGGAACAGAGTTCAAATGGTTGAGTCTTGATATGCACGAAATGTATCTGGAAAGTGGATGTGGATAAGGTGCCCTGGTTCGCGTCTTGGTGAGTTTCACGGTCTCTCTCACATACTGCTCTGCAAATCGCATGAACCATCCGTGTCTAGATTGTCTGAAACATCTGTCTAGATTTCTGAAAATCTCACATGTCTAGCTCATCTAGAAGCCAGTATGTTAGATCTTCGTCTCATCGGTTAAATCGTCTCATGTTCGTAATTCTTTTCAGGAGGTAGATTTGTATCATGTAGATATGTCTGGGTGTCATGAGCATTGGGTGACATTGTCATGTACAACACCATAACAGTGTCAGCCAGGAATTGTGTGTAGTTATTACACAAAACCCTGGGCTCTGCAAAAATACCTAAATCACAAGTGGCCTGGAAACATCACCACATGCTTGCCACCTTTGGCATTGATGGCCTGGAGGAACAACTGGGTAAGGTCTGATTGGCCGTCCCAATCGAGGTGGTTGAAATTGACCGGTTTGAACACTCCAGCTTCGAAAAGCTCAAGGAGTGCCCGCACGGTGTCCACCTTGGACTGGGGGTTTTCCCGGGTGTTTCGAGTGAGCCAGTAGCTCTTCAAGGTGATGTTCTTGGCCAACTGTACGGCAGGCGAAAACAGAACGTTCTGGCCCGTCAGCGCCCCATAGTTGACGAAGATTCCATTGGCTGAAAGAGAAGCCACCAACGTTGGCGTAGTAGGACCTCCTAACGAGTCCAAAGCAAGTCGGACTCTGGCTTCACTGCCAACTAGTTTAGGCAAGGTTTCCAGCACGAAATTGTCCTTCAAAAAGTCTTCATCGGAGATAACCTTGGAGGCGCCTAAAGTGCATAATTCCTGGACGGTATCTGCAAAAGCCGAGTTGCTTCTAACCACAGCCAAGGTATTTACACCATAGTGGCTTGCAATTTGAAACAAGTACTTGTTGACGAAGGAGGTGCCCGCATTGACCACGATCCAGTCTCCAGCATGCCAATCGGAGATGTACTGGTGGTACAACTGATAGGCCGTGCAAGGATTGGTGGAGATGGTCGAGGCCTGGTCTATGGATATCTTATTTTGATTTCCATCGGCGATAACAATAAGCGGGTCCGGGTTTTCCTGCGTGATGCTAACAATGGCGTGAGATCTCCAAGTGCCAAAACTGGTTAGCTTCAAAATCACCCACTGGCCCACTTTATACCGCTCCACATTCTCCCCTACAGCCAAGACTTTGAAGCAGCCCTCATTGCCACCCACAGCCACGCTAGGCTCCGAGGGGTCTTGGCCCAAGTGTTGGAAATTGATGGGGGTCTTATACGAGCCCTTGATTTGGAGGCAATCAGATGGGTTTACGGGGATGCCCAAAGCAGCAATAAGCACCTGGTTTTGACCAAGCCGAGCCGGGTCAATGGACGCATTGGACGTAAAAAGCGCCTTATTCAAATCAGGGTTAGTTTCGGTGAAGGAGGCAGCGCTGACCCGAATCATGATGACGTAAAAGGAAATTCAGGGGAAGGCACCAATAAGGTTAGGCGAGTAGGTGAGCACTTTGCAGGAGTAAAAATAGGCCGAGCACTAGACAAATTGATGCAAGGGAAGTAGAGGCGAGCGAGAAATAAGACCGGTCGAGTTCGGAACAATGGCGCTTGAATGCAATCCGAAATGGTGAATGCGCGCACCTAATTCTCGTGGCACCACAGCAAGCCCATTTATTATGAGCGTAAGGTGAGGCGGGTAAATTGTAACCCGGGTTATGAGCCCCAAGTTAACCACCACGCACTCGACCGCCTAAACTTCCGTACTCCTGCGTCTGTTGTTGGGGTGCTGGAATTAGTAAGGGCAGTCTTGGGTAGGGTAGAGTACATAAAGTATTCAATGGATAATGAATGAAGTAATGAATTATACGAGATTTCCTTTTTGAGTTTAAACCCATTTCCTTATTTGGATTTCAGGTTGATTTCTTGGTGAATTAAGGTTTTCTTGGTATTGATGAATATTAGCGTTTTGGACCTTTGGTTTCTATTGCAGGGAATTTGGTTCGTGGTGTTTGGTGAGAATGAATAACAAACAGTTTCAGAAGTGCAACCCGTGTTTGGGGCGCACGCCGCCGTTTCAGGTTGGGAGCTCAAAAACCCAGAAATAAATATCGGTGTTTCATATTCTCCTCGAGTAACACGACAGGTGCAACGGAGTGTCTCAGCGAGGCTTGGGCAGTAGGCATGTATTTACCTACCCACCGAATATGGAAAAACTTCTGTTCGCATGCCTGAAACCACGCACCTCGATGCGGAAGCCGGGCTTACCTGCCGTCCATGCAGCAGGACTTGGGTCGGCAAATGAGTCTTTTTTTTCAGTTTCTTCCCCTTCCTGCAATATTTTTAGCTTCTCTACACACCTCCTTCGGCGTCTACTTGAGTTTCTTGTTGCTTTTTTCTTTCATTCTACTTCATCATCATCTGCATCTTCATCCTCCTCTTCACTTCCATCCTCCCCCTTTCATTCTCCTCATTTGCCCTCCATTTTCCTCCTGCATTTGTCCTCGGTTGATCCTCCTTCATAGACATCCCGGACCATCCTAATGGGGCTTTTGACACGATTCAGAAGCCACGAACGCACAAGGTCCCATGATTTGAAGCCTTCTCCGAACCCTAGCCAAGTACTCCACTCGGCGTCTTCTTCTGGAGGCAGTGATTTCCTGTTTATGTCTCTGCTGTCACAATCCTCGGTGGATAAAACGAGATCTTCTGATTTGCTAATGAAGGACGCGGGCGTACGACGTCGCTTGCTGCGCCGTGTTCTGAACCGTAGCAACCGTCACAGCATGCCGGCAGTATCGTCGTCTCCACTACGTCAAGCTTACCCTACGGAGAAAGGCCCTAAGAATGGCATGCAAGGGTTCCCAAACAACTCCTTGCAAAACATTGGTCAAACCAACTCCATGCAGAACCTTGGCGATTATGCCGACTCTCTGTATGCATATAATTCCAATGGTCATGGATACCCTTCGCAGCGGACCCCAACCGAGACCGTCAACACCGTGAGGCCACCCAATAGAATCCTCAGCAAGCGTGTTGCCTCAGGCTTGTCCACTTCGCTGTTTGAGGTGTCCAGTGCTGATATTTCCGGTGTGTCAGGCAACTCTGGAAGCAGCTCCGACTACGAGGAGGAGAACGATACCCTCCAGGAATCACATCCTTACTATAAACAATGGAAGGAGTACTATGAGGCTTTGGAAAGACAAAAGTTGGACCCCACGGTGGTAGTGGCTCAACAAGCGTCACATTTACAATCGCAACAGCCTCATTTGAATATCAGCCCGGAGTTTCTCAACCAGGCAAATTCAAAGAAAATCCAGGATAATTTGGTATTGAACTCCCGCAAGTCGACCATCAAATCTAATCGCTCGGCTTCGGTTCCCCCTTTTGGTCATGCCGCTACAAACCCTCACTCTCGGTCCGTGTCTATCAATGCATCATCTACAGGCGAGCCTGTAACGTCTGCCACCACTTCAAACTTTACTATAGACGGCGGGCCTCATGAGCAAGAGCAAATCAGGAATGCTCCAAGACAGGAGCTGTCCCTCATTAATGGTAATAGCAAGCTGCCTGTTATAGATGGTCCTGCAGCTCTGCCTACTAGAAATGAAAAGAATGCTCTGCTGATTCCAACCGGCCAAGATGCCAAGAGAGATGTGAGTCAGATCTCCGACTATGCTGCATACATCTTCTATGACGATGAAGAGGACCCGGAGGTGGACACAACTGTTACCCGAAATGCATCTTTCCAAAAGCCAACTCCAAACTATGCAGTTTTTCCAACTGCAACTCCGCATAATGCTAGTTCCCAAAGTGCATCTCCCCAAAATCTTTCTCCCCAGAACGAGATGAGCAGACAGAATTCCACTGCCTCCGCAAGCTCATACAATTCTTTGCAAAGTGAGAAGCAGTTCAGTGTGGGCCGGCATCCCAGCAGAATCGCCACGCCCTCTCATAACCCCAAAGGGCCTAGAAGAAAGTCCTCGTTCAGCCCTCCATTGACCGGTCCTCCTCCTCCCATTTACCCCAACATGAATAAAGGGGCACATCACCTGACCGCCAGCTTCTCTGACTTTAACCGCCAGAGCATGGTGGGTATGCCCATGAACACTGTGTACATGCAGCAAATGCAACAGCAGTTCATCCAGCAGATGCAGCAGATGCAGCACCTCAACACCAGCCAATACCAAGGGCAGTTTGGCAATGCACCCAAAACGGCCATTTCTTCGGACTCCAAGATCAATGCCCGTATACATGAATTCGTTGCATTGCGTCAGGCCATTGCTTCTGGTAACAAGAGTCTTGAGTTCCGTCTTCAGTGGTTGAAGATGTTGGTGTGCGCAGTCAACTATAAGCTTTTCTCGTACATCAACATCAAAGGCGAGCCGATTCTGCAGGAACAGATCTCGCCCAATAAGCAGTTTTTTATCAAGTCCGTCCAGACCCATCTCCAGAAACTCTTGAGAGAGCTCAACGGCGATAGAGTGAAGAATAAGGAGAAGGTCTTTGGCGAAATCTGCTTCATCCAGGGCTGTCTCTACCTGCAGGCATACGCAGAAAGATACTACCAAGACTTTGGGTATGACCGAAACGACGAGGAGGCAGAGCGGTATTTCAATCTTGCTATTGAGTTCGATCCATTGTGTTTCAAGGCATTTTACGAGTTGGGTGAGTTATACGAGAGCCAAGATTTGGAGGATAAGTTCGATATGGCCTTGGAAAACTATAAGGAATCCGCCAAGTTGGGCTACAACCGAGCCATCTATAAAGTGGCGCTCATCTACTTAATAGTGCCCAAAGTGCGGCTGATCAAGTACTTCCGGTACTTCAAGAACTTGGCCGACATCGATATGGACTCGGGCGAGATTCAGCTCAGTGGCATTGACCTTGAGGAACTCGAGCAGGTGGTTGGATTGGCGCAGTTTCAATTGGGAAAGATTTACGAGGGCATTTACCCCGGCGACTTGACCATTGAAGACCAGTTTGTGGTGGAGTCCTTGGAGCTTGCACCCGTCAATTACTCCAAGAGCTTGTCGTACTACAACCATGCAGCCAAGCTTTCGTGTCTCCAAGCACAGGTCAAGCTCGGACATATTTACGAGCAGGGTGAGTTGAACCGGCCCTACAACGCAGTCAAGTCGATTCAATGGTACATCAAGGCCGCCACATCGCCGCTCAAGTTCAAGCGACATGCCGAGGCCATTTTGGGAATCAGCCGTTGGTTCATGAGAGGCACGAACTCCGAAAGCAAGCACATTCCTTTCAAGGACCCGCAGATGGCGGTGCAGTGGTGTGAGCGGGCATGTAAGGAGTTTGGAACCGCGGAGGCTTTCTACCAGATGGGCTTGTATGTGGAGGAAGGCTTGGCCTTGGGAGACGAGAAGCTGTACTTCCGAGAAGCAGCGGATATGGGCCACGAGCTTGCCATGCAGAAAATCGGCGAGCAGTACCCCAACCAAGAATAGAATAAAGTTATATGCATAGCTTGGATTATGTAGGCGAGTAGTCAGAGTAGAATATGGATAGACTAGTGGAGAGGGTAGAAGATGATGATTCTATGGGAGTATAAAGAGTGCAGCGTAGATATAGTGGGGTGAGGGTGGTGGAATAGTGGTGAGGGTGGTGAGACGGAGTGAGTGAGAAACATAATCAAGATGGGAGGCAAGATGGAAGTCAAGACGGAGTCTGAGATCTCAGTGAGGGTGCGCATCAGTACAGCCACAAGAGCGAAGCAAAGGTGAAGTCGCACTGGAAGAGCGAGAAGAGAAGAGCGAGACCTGGAGGAACTGCAGGAAGAACAAGACGAAGTGAATGATGGAGTAGAGGAAGAAGTGGAGGAGGAGAAGAGCAGAAGACGAATTAGAGCTAGAAGGTGACGTAAGAAAACAAGTCGAGCTGGAGGAAATAGAATAAAAGTGGATATGGACTAAAGTAGTAAATGAACAAAAGAAGAGGAAGAGGAGGGAGAGGAGTAGAAGTAGAAAAGAGAGGAGAAGAAGAAGACAGGAGTGGAAGTAAGGAACTAGAAGAACTAGAAGAAGTGGAGAAGTGGAGAAGTGGAGAAGTGGAGAAGTGGAACTGGAAGAGAGAGGAAAGTGAGTGGCGGAGAAGAGTAGAATTAAGAACAGAAATAGAAGGAAAGAATGGTAAAGAATGGTAAATGTATAGAGGGAAGGGAAAGGGAAGACCCAATATTAGTGTTGGAGACGAAAGACACAAGAGTGGAGTAGAGAGCTGAGGAAGAGTAGAGTAGAGAGTAGAGTAGAGAGTAGAGATTCTTTAACTGAACAGGTAACCACTCTAAACTGTCCCTTCTACTCTGGAGCCGTACTGATGGTGATTTCCCGAGTCTTAGTCGAAGAGACAAAGGTTCCTTCACTAAGAAAATCCAGTCTACGGTTTTTTATGTTACTATGTTTCAATTCCACTTGACTACTGTTAGGTGCTGCTCTATCTCTCTGAGCTGCTTTTCTGGAATCACCTGCTGCTTTTCTGGAATCACCTGCTACTGAAATACTAAATCGAATCTGCACCTCAATATATGTACTAGTAAAAACGCAGTATAGATCATATCAATCAATATATCATTTGCAAGATTAGCACAAGCAGCGACATGATTAATAAAATTGTTGGCATAATGGGTGGTTTCTCTTCATGATTTGCACCCATAGAAACCTCATGCTTCGGAGACAATTGCACTTATACCGGTGCTTCAGGCGAACACTATTTAACTTACATTAGAGACCAAGTAGATGATATACTTTGCCTTTCAGTTCTAGCATTGAACCTTAGTGTAAGCAGGATTGTTTCGAAGTGGCCTGCATATAAATATCACTTACTTATTACCACTTGTTCGGACGCTATTAACCGAATACGAAAGGGATTAAGTGATCCCACACGCCTCGGCTACAAATCCTAAATTACTTGAGGAAGAAGGAAATATGGTCTAGCTCTTGAATTGACCTTGAATATTGTAATGTGACCCTCGGAATGGTCACGTGACCGCGTCCCGCCTCTTCGTAGCTGCCCACACGAACAACTTGTAGACTTCTCCATGATAAATATTGGTGGCGGAATTCGGGTGATTCCAGAAATACAAACCATCTTTAAAAAGATTTTTTTGTGGGGAGGATGAAACGACCTGAGTCAATAGGTCGGAACTGGATATAAGCCCCGGAACTGCCCCGAACACCCTCGGATCGGCCTATTCCGACCCGGCCACTCACCAATCCCATGAATTCTACAAGCCAGATTCATTGCATGAAAAGCCGCCAGCTAACCTTTTGCATCTCCACTCATAATGTACTATACTACCATTGTATCAGAAGTACTATATGACTGTGTGGAGTACAGTAATGTGGTTGGTACTGCATACAAGAAGGAACGCAGAGTGTTACCAAATATCTATCTATACGACCTATAACCATACATTCACATAAAAATCGAAGAGTTAATTACTCACCTTACTAGAGACTCTCGTGTTAAGTGAATCATATAGACCTGCACCATAAATACCATAATACATATATGATAGGAGAAACATAGACGTATATGAATATTATACTAATGTCCAAGCTTTTAACGTGTCATGTGAAAAGTAGATCCACGTTGTGGAGGTTCACTTTGGAGGTTCACTTTGGAGGTTCACTTTGGAGGTTCACTTTGGAGGTTCGTGTGGTTGGACATGGTCCAATCCGGTAGCACGGCCTTGTATGCACTACTGCTACTTTACTACTACTACAATTTACTACACTTTACTACTACACTTACACTTCTCTGGAAATGACATAGGTAGCTCCAAAACTAAAGTACATTTGGACAAATTGAAAATCTCGATGTACAGAAAAAAAAATAAAAAAAAAGGAGTCAAGTTAACTAAGGTGATCACATCTACATGTGACTAGCCATCTCCGGTGCTTCTAGTGGTAGTGGACGTACATTGCAAAGAAAGACGATTCTTTCGAACTCACACTCCGGAGAAATCATTCAAAAAATAATACATACTTGATGGTAGTAGTGTGTAGTAGAGTACACGAGTGAGCTTAGTCATGTAAAGATCCAGAACTCAAAATCTAGTCCAGTCCCAAGTCTTGCTCTAGTACAGTGGTATATTCCAGTACAGTACAGTAATTCCAGTACAGTATAGCATTACTGTTGTAGTATCCTTTTAGGACCATGTCTTACCAGACATTAATTCTGAGTCCACATTATGGTATGTCTAATATCTCGTATCGTCTGTACATGCCGTATACCAAATGAATCTTCGGTTCCGTCCTGCATCTGAATCTTGACTCAAGAGTAATTTCCAGTACAGTATAGTATTTCATAGTATAGTATTGGAATACACTGACACTCTGTCTGTCTCTGTCGCTACTTTGTTGAGTATCCTATTTGTTCCGCCCTTTCTTTTTCTGGTTTTGATCTTCTGGTTTTGTGGTATTCACCAATTAGTCACCGTGGTTCGGTTTAGTCGACTGGATCATCGCTTCAAATTTCCACCTAGGTTGGGACTGGTGCATTTAGTGGTCCTCGCCTAGACCTTCCCAATCCAAACACTCCACTCTCTTCTTTATGGCTCTTCTGTCTTTTCTCTGCTCTGCTCTTTCGGTCCGGTCTATCTGTTTGCAGTGTCCTAACTATACCATTTCTAACTAGTATGCTCTACTCTATTCCAATATTCTGTCTCTTTTAACTTCTCTACAAAGACATCAGTATTGGTAGTATGACAGTGGTATAGTAGTAGCAGTACAGTATAATAAAAGAAATTAGTACCGTTTATAGAAGTATAGGAGTACTGTAGGACTGTAGGATAGTGACATACGTAGTGAAATGGTGTGTCTTCCAGTATTAAAGTAGTTCAGTTCATAGTACAGTGTAGTACTATGAAGGATTATACAGTCACGAGAAAACCCTTGAAAATTACACTAGACACTTCGACAAAAAGACGCATCCTGTATATACTATGATCGACCATAGTCCATCGTCTATAAAATTCATAAAAAAATCCACCAAAATGAACTCATAGGGCATGACGTGGAGCTCGTCATAATCTTCCCCACTCATCTCAACTCGCCTACACCAAAATACTGCGCGAAGTCCATTCTTCCCGCGCACAAATTTTTTCGCCAGTCTTTGGTTCTCTTCCCACACCATGTCCCAAACCACGCAATTCTTCTGTATGTAAACCCAATGATCAACGACACGTGGTGTTAAATGTGGGGGTTGCAGTTAGAGGCCTGGGTCCGTTTCTGCATCTTGATCCTGGGTCCCAAGGCCCTCCTTGCTCTATCAGACTCAAAGCCAAAGCCATTGGATCTCAAACTACCGAATCTCAAACTACCGAATCTCAACTACACGTGAATCGAGATTCCAGATCCCGGAGTTTTCCGAGTCTTGTATTTCCCTTTTAGGAATCTATCCCAAATCATTATACTAACCCCAGGCCGGCAACCCAAGTCGATAGACCTTTTCCAGGATTACACGGAAATCAGCACGTTCCCCAAGCCCACGCTTGAAGTGCGGTGCGCTCTCTACAGTGCCAATGGCTCATACTTTGCCTACACACAACCAACACATGTCACGATAGTGAGCACCAAGGAGAACAGCTCTAATGATGAGCTTGTGGCGCAGATCGACATCAAG
Source organism: Metschnikowia kamakouana (assembly GCA_002374535.1). Lineage (NCBI taxonomy): Eukaryota > Fungi > Ascomycota > Pichiomycetes > Serinales > Metschnikowiaceae > Metschnikowia > Metschnikowia kamakouana. Next base: position 77,225 of record NKZX01000680.1, read on the forward strand.
GAAACTTTCGATCTCCATTTTTCTCCCGACGGCAAGTACTTGACGCTTTGGACAAAGCCTACTTTGCTCAACAAGGAGAGTGGCGTGTGGTCAGAAAACGTGCTTTTGTATGATGTGGAGCGTAAGGAGGTTGTCACCAAGTGGTCCAGCAAGCACCAGGCGGGATGGAAGCCTCAGTTCACTCAGGATGGGAACTACATGGCCAAGAACCTCAATAACAAGGAGATTCATTTCTACGAGTTGGCTGACAACTTGGACATCAAGAAGCCTTCGCATAAGTTCAAGACCCAGGATGGGGCCACGTTCCAGAGCTTCCAGATTAGTCCAGGCTTGAATCCAGCCGTGGCCGTGTTCATTCCCGAAAAGAATGGTAAGCCTGCTCAGGTGCTTATTTATAGCATCCCCAACTTTGCTCAGCCCATTTGCTTGAAGTCGTTTTTCAAGGCGGAGAAGTGCTCTTTGGTGTGGAACGCATTGGGCACGGCTTTGCTAGCCTTGGCCTCCACCGACCATGACTCCAGCAACAAATCCTACTATGGAGAGACTAACTTATATTTGCTTGGCATTGCGGGCTCATACGAGAGAATTGACTTGAAGAGAGAGGGGCCTATCCACGACATCACCTGGTCGCCTTCTGCCCGGGAGTTTGCTGTTTCTTATGGCTACATGCCTTCGGAAACCACGTTTTTCGATGCTAGAGGTAACTCGATCCACTCATTGCCCACTGCTCCCAGAAACACCATTCTCTACTCTCCTCATGGCAGGTTTGTGCTTGTGGCCGGTTTCGGTAATTTGCAAGGCACGGTGGACGTGTACGACCGTCAGAACAAGTTCCTCAAGGTGTGTAGTTTCGAGGCCTCCAACACCTCAGTGTGTGAGTGGTCGCCATGTGGCCGTTTCATCCTAACTGCCACTACATCTCCACGGTTGCGTGTGGATAACGGCTTGAAGGTGTGGCATGCCAGTGGAAAGTTGATTTACTTGAAGGAGTACCCCGAATTGCTTACCATCTCGTGGAAACCGCAGAGCATAGACAAGTTTCCTGCATTGAGACAGTTGGAGCCCAGCCCCGAGCCTCTTCCTTCTGCACAAGAGTACCTTGCCAAGAAAGCCAGCCAATCTGGAGGTGATGTGGTTAAGAAGGCTGGTGCTTACAGGCCGCCCCATGCCAGATCCAGTGGTGCCTCGACTGCATCTACTTCGTTGTACCAGAAGGAAATGCAGTCGTCGATGGCTCTGACTCCGGTGTCATACGCCCCAGGGTCCAGAAGAGTGATTCCGGGTTTGGCAGTTCAGCCCGAGAAGAACCGCAAGAAGAAGGGAGGCAAGAAGCCAGATGTTACAGAGGATACTGGCGAGGTCAAGGCCGAAGAGGCTTCGGACACCAGTGCTGCCAGCACTATTGTGTTGTCGGACGACAAGAAGATCCGGTCGTTGTTGAAGAAGCTTCGGGCCATAGAATCCTTAAAGATGAAGCAGGCGGGCGGCGAGACTCTAGAGGCCACGCAGGTTAGCAAGATCAATAAGGAGGACGAAATCACGTCCGAGCTTGCTTCCTTGGGTTGGACCGGTTAGTCTTAGGTGTATCTTAAGAAACGATCACCTGTAGAATCACTACAGCACCAGCTCAAACCATAGTAGGTATCAGTACACTATTGAGTACCAGTTTTACACTGCTACTTCTACTGCAGACTCTTCCCATCATATATTTTGTGTCACGTGACCTACATCTCCATTGTCTGCCGGAAAAGGTCAACGGTGTGCGGTATTGGTGATCCGAACCCGACGCACCCGCACTGTTTGACGTAGCAATTTAAGACCCCTTCCCGCGCCCAATAAAACATACCGAGAAGATAATCCGAGCCAAAGGGCCCAAAAACGGGAATTTTCGAATTTTAATTGAGGGCCGTCACGTGGCACGTTCTCTTTGTTCCAAATCACATGCAGCACCTCAACCTTCCATCTCTCTTCCCCCTTCCCTTGATCACAGACAGGAGACACGCTGTCGGTCCGGCATAGTACCCGAGGTTTGACCTGCACGCGGGTTTGCAGGCGGCACCATTCGCAGCCTGTGTGCACACCCAGAGCTTCTTTTTACTCCTGGCGCTTCATCGCGCCTCGCACTACGAAAGCCCGGTCGTGCGCGCCTCGTGTTTCTGATCCACTTGATCTGAAATCGCGCCGCTGATCTATCTGCTTCTTCTTTTCTTCATCAGTCGCTGTTCGTTATCGCAAGGTATGTAATAATTTTAAGGGGATAAGATAATAAGAATATGTTGGATCCAAAGAATGTGGATCCATTCAAGCAGTTTTACGGGCGATTTTATTATGCCATTTCCATGTTTTGTTTCTGTTTCGACTACTTGTGCTGACTACTTCATCAGTCTGCCAGACACTCTCCAGAGTACCCAACCAGGATGCTAGACCAACCCATTCAGGGATGCCTTTGGGATAAGTTTACAAAGAGCTTGTTACAAAGAGGAACACTGAAACTTATCGTTGTGTTTTAAATTTGTTTCAAATATGTAACTTGCACCCCGATGGCATTCGTGTGAGTTGGGCGTTGCTCAGCCTACACTTTCATTTCGCACTGCCCGAGAGAGAAGGTGCGCGGATGAGGCACCGGCTTTTTCCCAATCAATTTCCCTCTTCGGGACACCTGAGACCTGATTGAAGCGTGCTCACGTGACTCCGTTTCTTTTTCGCGCGCTGTATGCAGCATCCAAGGCGCAGCGGTCTTTAAATAGAACACGGTGGGATTGGAGGTTATCTGGAGAATAATGGCGTATTTGAATGGAGACTATTTGGGCAATTTTGGTAACAACCGGGCTTAGCCGAAACACACTCAAATTTGGAATTAAAGGTATTTTATTAAAGAGTCTTTGTTCTGCTGAGCGGATGTGTACTGGCATGTTTTATGCAATTTGGCCGTACTGCTCTGGCCAAAAACTCAAGCATATCGGCAGTTGGTACGCCCTGCCGCAAGAAACACCAGGCGCAGAAATCGCAGCGAGTTTTTTTGGTCGATTAACTGCCTATTTCCGAAAAGCAATCCTGCGTCTAACCAAAGGGCCTTTTCGCATAACATACCCGAATATCCGCTCCGCATTCTTGTTGTCGCATTGTCAACTTATATCCCACCCTCTTTGCTCTCCTTTACTAACGAGTGTGTAGATGTCTTACGATAACAATCACAACTACTATGACCCGAACCAACAGCAACCTGCTGAAGGGGAGGGTTATTACCAGCAGGGTCCTTACAATGATATGGGCCATGCTGGTCAATATCAGCAGAATGAGTATTATGACCAAGACCAGCCTTATGATCAACAAGCCTACGACATGGATGCTTACCAGAACTACGCCCAGCAGGGTGCTGGTTACAACGCAGACCCGGAGGCTTTTTCGGACTTCAGTTATGGAGGCCAGAACCCGGGTACTCCTGGCTACGACCAATATGGTACCCAGTACACCCCTTCGCAGATGAGTTATGGTGGTGCCAGATCCTCGGGGGCTTCCACTCCCATTTACGGAGCAAACCCTAATTACGACCCAACCCAGTTCCAGTTGTCCTCCAACTTGCCTTACCCTGCATGGTCGGCCGACCCTCAAGCTCCCATCAAAATCGAGCACATTGAGGATGTTTTTATTGACTTGACAAACAAATTTGGTTTTCAAAGAGACTCCATGAGAAACATGTTTGACTATTTCATGACCTTGTTGGACTCCAGGTCCTCCCGTATGTCTCCTGCTCAGGCCTTGTTGTCTTTGCACGCTGACTACATTGGAGGTGACAATGCCAACTACAAGAAGTGGTACTTTGCTTCTCAGCAGGATTTGGATGAGTCCATCGGTTTCGCTAACATGAACTTGGGCAAGATTGGAAAGAAGGCCAGAAAGGCTTCGAAGAAATCCAAGAAGGCCAGAAAGGCCGTGGAGGAGCATGGCCAAGACTTGAGTGCCTTAGCTTCTGAACTAGAAGGTGACTACTCTTTGGATGCCGCCGAAATCAAGTGGAAGGCCAAGATGAATGTGTTGACTCCCGAAGAAAGAGTCAGAGACATTGCCCTTTACTTACTTGTGTGGGGAGAAGCCAACCAGGTCCGTTTCACCTCCGAGTGTCTTTGTTACATTTACAAAACCGCTCAGGACTACTTGATGTCGCCACAGTGTCAACAAAGACAAGAGCCCGTTCCTGAGGGAGACTATTTGAACAGAGTCATCACCCCAATCTACAGATTTATCAGATCTCAGGTGTACGAAATCTACGAGGGTAGATTCGTCAAGCGTGAGAAGGATCACAACGATGTCATCGGGTATGATGATGTGAATCAATTGTTCTGGTACCCTGAAGGTATCTCTAGAATCATCTTTGAGGATGGAACCAGATTGGTTGACATTCCTGCTGAAGAAAGATACCTTAAATTGGGTGAGGTGGCCTGGAAGAACGTGTTCTTCAAGACCTACAAGGAAATCAGAACTTGGTTGCATTTCATTACCAATTTCAACAGAATCTGGGTCATCCACATCTGTATCTACTGGATGTACACGGCCTACAACTCGCCAACATTGTACACCAAGAACTACGTCCAAACCCTCAATAACCAACCTACTGCATCTTCGAAATGGGCTGCTCCAGCAATTGGAGGTGTGATTGCTTGTTTCATCCAAATTTTGGCCACTTGTTTTGAGTGGATGTTCGTGCCAAGAGAATGGGCCGGTGCTCAGCATCTTACTCGTCGTTTAATGTTTTTGATTGGAATCTTCATCATCAATCTTGCTCCTGTGGTGTTCTCTTTCTACTGGGCTGGTGTTTCTTCGATTTCCAAGACTGCTCACATTTTGTCGATTGTGGGATTCTTTATCGCCATTGCAACTTTGTTGTTCTTTGCAGTCATGCCTTTAGGTGGTTTGTTTACTCCTTATTTGGACAAGAAATCGAGAACCTTTTTGGCCCAGCAAAACTTCACTGCCAACTTCTACAAGTTAAAGGGTTTGGACATGTGGATGTCCTACCTCTTGTGGACTGTTGTTTTCGCTGCCAAGTTGTCTGAATCTTATTTCTTCTTGACTTTGTCTTTGAGAGATCCAATCAGAAACTTGTCCACTATGACCATGAGATGTAACGGTGATTACTGGTTTGGTGACAAGTTGTGCAGACAACAAGCCAAGATTGTGTTGGGTTTGATGATCCTTGTTGACTTGCTTTTGTTCTTCTTGGATACTTACATGTGGTACATTGTTTGTAACTGTGTGTTCTCTGTTGGCCGTTCTTTCTACTTGGGTATTTCGATTTTGACTCCTTGGAGAAACATTTTCACCAGATTGCCAAAGAGAATTTACCTGAAGATCTTGGCCACTACTGAGATGGAGATCAAGTACAAGCCAAAGGTTTTGATTTCGCAGGTTTGGAATGCCATCATCATTTCGATGTACAGAGAGCATTTGTTGGCCATTGACCACGTTCAGAAGTTGTTGTACCATCAAGTTGCATCCGAGGTGGAGGGTAAGAGAACTCTCAGAGCTCCAACATTCTTCGTGTCTCAGGATGACAACAACTTCGAGACGGAGTTCTTCCCTAGAAACTCAGAGGCTGAGAGACGTATCTCGTTCTTCGCTCAGTCCTTGGCTACGCCTATTTTGGAACCTTTGCCCGTTGACAACATGCCCACCTTCACTGTGTTTACTCCTCACTATTCCGAAAAGATTCTTTTGTCTTTGAGAGAAATTATCAGAGAGGATGACCAGTTCTCCAGAGTTACCTTGTTGGAGTACTTGAAACAATTGCATCCTGTTGAGTGGGACTGTTTCGTGAAGGACACCAAGATTTTGGCCGAAGAAACCGCAGCTTTCGAGAATGGAGAAGAAGAAGAAAAAGAAAACGAAGACGGCTTGAAGTCCAAGATTAACGACTTGCCTTTCTACTGTATTGGTTTCAAGTCCGCTGCTCCTGAGTACACTTTGAGAACCAGAATCTGGGCTTCGTTGAGATCGCAAACCTTGTACCGTACGGTGTCTGGTTTCATGAATTATGCAAGAGCAATTAAGTTGTTGTACCGTGTTGAAAACCCCGAGTTGGTTCAATACTTCGGTGGTGACCCAGAAGGATTGGAAATGGCCTTAGAAAAAATGGCCAGAAGAAAGTTCAAGTTTGTTGTTTCCATGCAAAGATTAGCCAAATTCAAGGAAGATGAAATGGAGAATGCTGAATTTTTGTTGAGAGCCTACCCAGATTTGCAAATCGCTTTCTTGGACGAAGAGCCACCATTAACCGAAGACGAAGAACCTCGTGTTTATTCCGCCTTGATTGATGGTCACTGTGAAGTCTTGGAGAATGGTAGACGTCGTCCAAAGTTTAGAGTGCAATTGTCGGGTAATCCAATTTTGGGTGACGGTAAGTCCGATAACCAGAACCATTCGATTATTTTCCACAGAGGTGAATACATCCAGTTGATTGATGCCAATCAAGATAACTATCTTGAAGAATGTTTGAAGATCAGATCCGTTTTGGCTGAATTCGAGGAACTCAATGTTGAACACGTGAACCCATACGCCCCTAACTTGTCCAAATCCGAGGATGTGCAAGCATCGCCTGTCGCCATCTTGGGTGCCAGAGAATACATTTTCTCTGAGAACTCTGGTGTGTTGGGAGATGTTGCTGCTGGTAAGGAACAAACTTTCGGTACTTTGTTCGCAAGAACCTTGGCCCAAATTGGAGGTAAGTTGCATTATGGACATCCTGATTTCTTGAACGCCACTTTTATGTTGACCAGAGGTGGTGTTTCCAAAGCACAAAAGGGTTTGCATTTGAACGAGGATATCTATGCCGGTATGACTGCCATGTTGAGAGGAGGAAGAATCAAGCACTGTGAATACTACCAGTGTGGTAAGGGAAGAGATATGGGTTTCGGCTCCATCTGTAACTTTACCACCAAGATTGGTGCTGGTATGGGAGAACAAATGTTGTCCAGAGAGTACTACTATTTGTCGACCCAATTGCCCTTGGACCGTTTCTTGTCGTTCTACTACGGACACCCAGGTTTCCACATTAACAACTTGTTTATTCAATTGTCTTTGCAAACCTTTATGTTGGTGTTGGCTAACTTGAACGCCTTGGCCCACGAGTCTGTCTTGTGTGACTACAACAAGAATGTTCCTATTACCGACAGATTGAGACCATACGGATGTTACAACTTGGCACCAGCTGTCGACTGGATCAGACGTTACACCTTGTCCATCTTCATTGTTTTCTTCATTTCCTTTATCCCATTGGCTGTTCAAGAATTGATTGAGAGAGGTCTCTGGAAAGCCACGCAAAGATTCTGCAGACATTTTGTTTCGTTGTCTCCATTCTTTGAGGTGTTCGTTGCCCAGATTTACTCCACTTCCTTGATTACCGATTTGACTGTGGGAGGTGCCAGATATATTTCCACCGGAAGAGGTTTCGCCACATCGCGTATTCCTTTCTCCATTTTGTTCTCCAGATTTGCTGACTCGTCCATTTACATGGGAGCAAGATCCATGTTGATTATTCTCTTTGGTTCCGTTGCCCATTGGCAAGCACCTTTGTTGTGGTTCTGGGCTTCTTTGTCGGCCTTGATGTTCTCGCCTTTCCTTTTCAACCCCCATCAATTCGCATGGGAGGACTTCTTCATTGACTACCGTGACTTCATTAGATGGCTTTCTCGTGGTAACACCAAGTGGCACAGAAACTCGTGGATTGGATACGTCAAGCTTTCCAGATCGAGAATTACCGGTTTCAAGAGAAAGATCACCGGTGATGTTTCTGAGAAGAGTGCAGGAGATGCCACCAGAGCTCACAGAACAAACATTTTGTTCGCTGACTTCTTCCCTTGTGTCTTCTACACTGCTGCTTTGTTTGTTGCCTACACTTTCATCAATGCTCAAACCGGTGTTACCAAGTACACTGTTTCCGGAAGATCCTCCTCTGATCCTATCACGGTCAACTCTACCGTCAGAGTGCTTATTTGCGCATTGGCTCCAGTGTTGATTGACATGGGATGTTTGGGTGTGTGTCTTGGATTGGCATGCTGCGCAGGTCCATTGTTGGGCATGTGCTGCAAGAAGACCGGTGCCGTCATTGCAGGTGTTGCCCACGGAGTGGCCGTGGTGGTACACTTGATCTTCTTCATTGTCATGTGGGTGTTGGAAGGCTTCAACTTCGCAAGAATGTTGTTGGGAGTGGTGACCATGATCTACATCCAGAGATTGTTATTCAAGTTGATGACGTTGCTCTTCTTGACCAGAGAGTTCAAGAACGACAAGTCCAACACCGCCTTCTGGACTGGTAAGTGGTATGGTAGTGGTATGGGCTGGATGGCATTCACCCAGCCATCCAGAGAGTTCTGTGCCAAGACCATTGAGATGTCTGAGTTTGCTGGAGACTTTATCTTGGCCCACGTGATTCTCTTCATCCAGTTACCAGTGATCATTGTGCCCTTGATTGACAGATGGCACTCCACCATGTTGTTCTGGTTGAAGCCCTCGAGACTCATCAGACCTCCTATCTTCTCGTTGAAGCAGGCCAAGTTGAGAAAGAGAATGGTGAGAAAGTACTGTACCTTGTACTTCTTGGTGTTAGTGCTCTTCGTGGTGATTATTGCTGCGCCAGCAGTTGCTGCCAGCCACGTGCCTGAAGACCTTGGCACGAAATTGAGTGGCACTTTCCAGGGTATCTTCCAACCTAGAGGAACCAGCCACAACGATACCGGAAGAGTGTCTTCGTGGTGGCTGAGTGACGGTATCAAGATTACTTTCTGGTCCTTCACCCCATCATCGCTTGCGACACCTTACGCGTCCAAGGCCTTCTAAGCCCTAAGACGGTTGATTTGTATAGAGCGATTTATAGTTATCAATTATTTGTTTGAATCGTTGTAGCTTGTGATGATGCTGACTACCACACCAGAGTGATGACTAGTATAGAAGACGTTTAGTGGACGATTCGACTAAGTCATGGTGAAAGGAAGGACGTCCAGGGTTTATCGACATTCTTTGTAACAAGTACAATAATGCAGACAAGTAATTCTAATAATTATTGGTAGGCCGGATCTCAAGGCTAATGAAAATAAACTCAGTGTGGTAAGTCACAATGGGGTGACTATAGTGACAGTTATCAAGTGTGATAAGTTTCTTTTAAAATGGTTTTGTAGATAATTTTTGATTTGATTTTTTCTATACTAAATTATTTGACGAATTTATATTCAAATATTCAAATATTCAAATATATGTCCATACTAGAAAATCAAAAATTGCTTCATTCTCTATATCTAAAAGCCCATATAAGACAAATTTGTTCTTCAAGCACCATATAATTTCCAGAGATCCCTTGCTCTAGATTCTACTTGTTTATTTGTAGACTTTTCTAAATTAACAAGTCCCTCTTAAAGAATTATATAATTCATAATGGCTTGTCTACTGAAAAATTAACACCATTCTTTTTGGCTTCTTCTCTTTTTAGCTTCTTCTCTTTTTAGCTTCTTCTCTTTTTAGCTTCTTCTCTTTTTGGCTTCTTCTCTTTTTAGCTTCTTCTTTAAACGTCACTTCTTTATTTTACCTCATATTAAACATATCTATACATAACTTATTATTTTCACCTCTACAAATAGGTTTACCAATGTGGTTTCTTAGTGCTTTCTTGTTACGAATTTCTTGACTATTCCCCTACTATTAATGACTACTACTTCAAGTAATACTATTACTCCAAGGAATGACCGAGTCCCTGAGGATTGACTACTACTGCTGATGACTGACCATTTTATTATTACTGATGACTTACTGTAATACTATGACTACTAATGATAACTACTCATTACTAGAACTTTCCTGACCATTGTTTACTCCAATGACCATCACTACTATTACTGACTACTCATTACTATTACTTATACTGACTACTCATTACTATTACTGACTACTGACCAAGACTCCTGACTAGTGACTATAATAGGAATATGTATTAAGTGTGCAGTAGACTCAGAGAAGAGTAGTATCAACGACTGCACTACTACATACTACATACTAGACTTTATACTCGTCTGCTACTAATATTACTCTAGTGTACACTATACTACCATATTCTTCCCTGTACGATCACTACTACACCTGATTACATAATAAACATGTATAGGGAGTGTAGATGATATATTCATGTGTATACAGCAGTAATGATGTATATGGTTTTCTGATTTCCAATGACAATCAAGAGAAACCTCTAATGATTTATGAACCCCAGGAAAGCTAACCCCATATCATCATCTCTATTTTGTTCTTACTATACTATCATACTATACAAATACAGTGTCTAGTAGTGGTTCATGCATCAGTACTCTTGATGTAGTCACTACTTTCCTGGCTATTTGTAGCTTTTTTCTGGTATCTGGTCGCTTGTAGATGCACTAATATATACTATTCCTTGGTATACTTGTCCAAGGCTTTAGTGCAATCTTTCGTGTCATAGCAAGTGGACCACTGTACCACCAAGTCGCCGTTGAAGTAGTGCCTCAGGTCGGTTTTGGGGTCCAAGGTGGACGACTCACTATAAGCCGAGTTGATGGTTCTACCCTTGACGATGCCCATTTTGCTCAAGAGGAATGGGTGCCATTGCAAGATGTGTGTGATGGCCAGGTCGGGCCCGTAGGGGAAACTGTTGTAGTTCAAGAAGAGCGGGTCCACCCAAACGTCCAACATCGCACGGCCTATTTCGTTGTTCTTGATCAAAAATGAGTTTGTCTCGATCTTTGAATCAGATTGCGTGAATATGAGGTTCACACTCTCCGCTTTCAAGTTGCGGTACGTCTTGATGGCTCCCGTAGGTGGCACCACTGGCTGCTCTTGCAACAAGGCCCCATTCAAAGACTCGGTGTCCAAGAGGTACGACATAATGTCCACCTTGGAGTTCATTATAAGTGCATCTTCATCGAGGTACCAGAACCATTCAGCATTTGGAAAAGCAAACATGGCTGCACGCATGGCGTAGATGCGGGCCCACTTCTTCCGTTGGGTTTCAGAAAAAAACACCAACGAATCCATCATGGGGCAGAACTCTTGATGGTACCGCACATACACCCCGTAGTTATTGGCGAAACCGTAATTGACTCTGTTCTGCAAAATCTTGGCCAAAGAGTCCACACTATACTTTTCGTAGTCCACGACCGTCACCACCACCACCTTGGGGTAGTCCTTGTTGGACTTGGGACGGTACACAAGCTTCTCGTGGTTCTTGAACCGGTTGCGAGCGAGAGCCTCGGGCGAGGCCGCGTTTTCAGCCTCCTCCTTAACCTTCTGTTTCTGCGGTTTTAGGTCATCCAACGTATTCAAAGACTTGATGGTGTTCATAGTAGTATCCAAGCTAAAGAGCCCCTCAATGCCGATCTTCTTAAGCAGATCCACATTCTCAATGGCTGGGTATATGAAGCGCGACGTCACTTCTTCCACGTGGGCACTGCCGTATGGGTGACCAGGGGCGTATTTTGGAGACGGGCCAAAAACCAGGCGGGCCATTTTGAGCGGGCTGCAGATCCACACAACAAATAAAACCAAAAGTACCACCACCACCTTGTTTTCTCTCAAGATCCAGAAATTACGCGGCGCCAACGACGAAAACGGGACCGACGCCGAAGTCCCGCCTGATGTGTGTTTGGGACGAAATCTCATGCCTGCTAGCATGGAAGAAGAGAAGAAGTGTGGTGGAACAACTTGACATGTCGCGCGGTCAGGCCTTCTTTTTTCGCACCTCTACTGTTATCTCTGTGAGCAGACGCACCAGGGATGGAACTGATATTTATCAATTCTAGAGCCGGATTTCTTATTTTTTTTAATATGGCTATGGTTTATATTTTGTGTATTCGTGTGGATTTTATGGTTATGGATTTTTGCACTTATAGCTTTAGTTTTGGATTTTCTACTATTGCTTGAATCATCCATAACTATGAAATCCTGAGAATGTGAGGATGCCATGGGAAAAGCGCACCCTCCTACTGTTGTAGTGCACATCACACAACTTACTAATCACGTGAACATGATTCATTCATTTTACTACCCCTCTACTATTTTACAGAACATTCCATAATACAGTAGTTGATGGTAATTTATTCTAATTTTATATTCAAGAGATTCTGGGTATACCATGTCTTGGGGTGTTGGGGTGTTGGATGAGTTATAGTACGATATGGTTTGCCGGGGTGTCTATTCTAGGCCTGCGAGCCCCGGTCCTCTATGACCTGCAAAGCAACCTGTCTTCTCCGTTCAGCCACAGTATTGGAAAGCAGCCGGTTGGCCTGCTTCAATTGGAGAGACAACTTCTGCGATCGGGCATTACTCTGCTCAATGGCTTCGTCATTGAATGGAGTCACGAGTCCCACAAACACACTTAGCTCGTAGACGGCCGAGAACACCGGACCCAAGTACGGCTTGGTGACGTTGGGGAAGAACTCTACCAATTGGAACGCATCCGAAGCATCGCCACTGATCATGGCCGAGTTGCTGTTTTCGCCGCTGGCACTGGTGATTGGAAGCAACGGGTCCAGGAACACTGACTGGTAGAACCGCAAGTAGTTGTATGCAATGAAGAACGAGATGAACGAAGGCACGGCCGGATAGAGCGATTGCATCAAAAGTGACCAGGCCAACACCAAGGTCAATACTATGAACGGCAAGTGTTTGGCCCGGAAGTTGATGAGGCCCTGGAAGAGCACCACGTTGTGTTCCGGTATAAGCTGTTTCAACACAATCAAGAAGCCGACGTAATAGGAAATGCCACCGCCTAACGGCTGGTCCATGCCCAGCACGTCGCCCCGGAAGATATTGCTGACGATTGTGGCTATCACAGTCAAGAAATTGGTGATGGAGCCAATCAAAAGGAGGAACTTGACCAGCTCCTTATAGCCCCAGAACTTCTCCACGTAGCTCGTGGCAACAAATAACACGGCAAACGAGAGCAAGAACGAGAAGATGGACACCTCAGCAAAGATGGCCGTGACAAATACCCATGGGTAGAAGATGGCATATCGGGGCACCAACTGCACATATGGAATGAAGAGCTTCAGGATGGGGGTTTCGTCATCGGGTGGACGTCCCGCAAGCTTGATGATTAGGATGGCACAACTGACAATAACAAGCGCCAGTAGAGCCGTCCGGGTAGATTTGGGGGAGGATCTCCACAGAAGCCGGGCCATGTTGGGGATGTGTGTAGACTGGGTGGGTCAGGTCGCTTGGTTTTTCGCGTCTCACTGTACTGCGTGTGGCAGTGAAGCTTGTAGAAATATGGAGATGAACCACGACATAGTTTAGTGAATTATGGAGGTGAATATGGAGTAGAATCATTTAGTGAATTATGGAGTAAGAGTATGTCTTGAATAATTTAGCGAATTATGGAATTTATTGTAGAGTATATTAAATTGTAGTGGAACGGGAATAGTACACAGCAGATTTTGGATCACTGGAACATTCATCTGCTGACCCACCCATACTCTACTCTACCAACCATCTATTAATTATGAATCAGTATTAGGAATTTTATGACTACCAATTAAAACTATAAAGTATGGACACTTTTAATGACTATCTGGAATACTATTGACTGCATAGTAACTCATACTACACTTATCTGGCCCACTAGGAGGAGTGGGACTGCACAATGTGATACAATCTATAGGATATTCCTATACTATTCTACTCCTGTTTGAGCTGAGGGTGGGTAGTCATAACTGGGGGCTAGACTCCGATATCTGTAAGTGATGAAAATTGATAATTAGTATGATCGTTATATGCAGGACCATAAGAGTCCCAACTCACAATCTAGAGTATATTTTATTGAAATTGTCCTTACATCTCTCCAACATTTCGTACAGATCAGTATACTAGTATAGTAGAGTGCAGTACAGTACAGTAGAGTACAGTCTCGTGAGTGGTAATTCATTTTGAGCTGTGATTGGATAAAAAAATTGCAATAGTATGCAGTATTTCATTCATATACAGGTACTGGGATAATGAAATGTAAAATAAAAAAGTCGTTCAATAGTGACATGAGGAATTAGAGGTTGGTGTTATTGGAAGTTATTGTGGTGCGCATTGGCTGCAACTCACCCAATAAATATGACCAATAAATATGACCAATAAATTAATAAATTTAACATCTGTTTAAATCATTTTCACAAAGAGAATAGTATCCGTGGTAAATTTCAGTATGATTGTTTCTTTCTCCTTTTGGTTGACTTATGGAGAAATTGGGTGCAGTCTACCTTGACGAACACGATTGGTCGCCACACGACCCGCATATCATGGAATATGATAATCTATTGGTTGGTAAAATAGACTCCAACAAAATGTCACGTGAAGTTTACCAAAACCGTTTTAGACTTAAATCTCTTCTATTACTACTCTCGGCACACGTGGTCACATGCTCACCCATAAGTATATTAGTCGCACACCACACCACACCACACCACACTACACTACACTACTATGCATTCCTCATAAGCTATACACTCACATACACTAAGCAGAGTAGTATAGCAGTTACTAGTGGTACATAGTATTGTGTAGTATAGTATTGTGTAGTATAGTATTGTGTAGTATTCTATTGTGTAGTATTCTATTATGGAGTATACTATTATGGAGTATATTATTACGCAGTGTATAGTATTGGTAGAGTTTAATGCCTGTAGCTTGACATTATACTGGTACTTTACTAAGTCAAGCATACCTCCTACCAACTTAATCACCAGCCCTGTTTTCGTTAGTAGTGTGTATAAGGTATGGCGGACTCTTACTCTATATACTGCTTTCTCCCACTATGGACAAGATAGACTCTACATGGACTCCTATTCTGTATTCTATATTATCCTGTACTAGAGTAGACTATGGTACTTATAGCATTACTAATATGAATGGTAGCTTAATCCAGTATATTAATAGGATATCATTTTAGTTCTGTTGGGGAATATTAGGTGGTGTTGGGGAACATTAGTTGGTGTTGGTTGTTTGGTGAATAGCATGATCCCTTCTCCATTTTAGCTCTATTAAAAATCGTCTAGTGTTAGTTTTTCGCTGGCCAGTCCCGCCTGGCTCATGTCTCGAATCTTCTCCCAGCGTCTTATAATTTCGTTCATCCGCTTGATACTCCATTCGTTGCCCGTGTTGACCGTTGGGATGACCTTTTGGATCTTGAAGAAGATCGTGAAAAACGACAATTCTCGGAACGACAGATGCTCGCTGTAGGGCACGGAATACAGTCGGTAGAGTGAACTGTCCACTTTGCCGTACCGTTTGGGCGTATTCTGCCGCACAATGTCCAAGTATGAGTACTCGGGGTGTTTTCGTAGTATGCGGACATGTTGCAAAAGTTCATCCAGGGTATCTTCCTCTGTATTGGGGACTTCCACTTTCAACGACTTGTCCTCCATCACTTTGTGGTCCTTCTCCATCGATTTATACTGCACTTCGTCCTCGATTGTTTTCCCCTGTTCTGGCTTATTCCCCCGGTCGTCCTCATTTTCAGTCAGCTGAAACGACCAGCCCGTGGGACGGATCCCAATGCATCGCTCGAAATTCTGGTGGTACTGGTTGTGGTTGAAGTACTTGGCAATGTCTTGGATGTTGCCTGCAGTACCCATGGGCACCAAGTGGATCATCACACTATGGTCTCCAGCAACAATGGGGTCGCTGGTAAGCACCGAGTCCATGTACTCGTCCCGGTAGCTTCGGATGATGTGCTCTTTGTCTCCTCTGCTTCCGGTGTTGGAAACATAGATGGGAGCATTGCTCATTCGTCGCAGTATGGCTGTGGCGAGCCGTTCCTTTCCAATCAAATACGTCCCCACCAACACAAGCAATTTCTTCTTGGACTTGCCTAGTGATAGGAGATCCGTGAGCCTGCTCTGGGTGGACTTTCCGAAACACTGGCGCAGAAAAGGCTCGTCCTTCACTAGCTTTTCTATCAAGTCTGCTATGGACCCGCAAACCTGCTCCTGCTTTGGGAAATTGTGTTTTGGAGACATGTAAGTTGTATCGAGGTAAACCTTATTGAGTTGGAGATCTCCATCGAGCAGAAACCGCTTTAAAAGAGGGTGTTTCATGATCATCTCGCACACCCGGAAGTCTCCGCAGTGCAAGTAGTATGTTCTCTCCCCCACCAAGGAAATACTCTCGAATAAAAAAATCACTGCTCCAGGGCAGTGGTTTGCATCGAGGGCAGTAACATACAAGCCAGGACCATTTTCTTCTGAAACACATGCTTCGGATAAAGGGTCTGTGTAGCTGCGCACTCTGTACCGAAGATGGTTCTGCATCAGGAAGACAAAGCACAGCTCGATGTTGTAGCGAATATGGAGGAGCCTGGCGGTGATTTCCGAACAGTAGATGATTTTGGAGTCGAGCGTCCGTTCTCGGCACCACCGCTTGGAGATGCCCCCGTAATGGTCCGAGTGGAAATGCGAGAGAAAGTACTGGTGGATATACTCACTGGGCTTGAAGTTGAACGCATCCACCGACACACAGTAATCGTTTTGAGGAGATGCGCTGAACCGCATGACTTTTAGCTCGGGAATGGGGTTTTTTCGGCCGCTGATAAGAAGTTCCGTGGGTGGATCCTCCACTTTGGCCTTGCGAGGTCTCTTGACCGAGGGCTTTGAGTTGACATACTTGAGGTTTTCTTTCTGGACAGCACCCAAGTCTCTTTTTTTCTGGTCCTTCTTTTGGTTCTTCTTTTGGTCCTTCTTTTGGTCCTTCTTTTGGTCCTTCTTTTGGTCCTTCTTTTGGTCCTTCTTTTGGTCCTTTTCCTTCTTTGGCTCCTCTGAATCTGACACTATGATGGTTTCAACCTGCTGGTAGTGCACAGTATGGCTTGAAGTCACACCCTCTTCTTGAATCATCTCTTTCTTCTTCCCTCCCGTTTCCTCTTGTAGTAGCTGAAGAGTAAGACACGCCTCTACATGCTGGATGCGTAGGTGCATGTCTAGAGATGCTATGGACTTGCTGCAGACCGGACACAGCACCGGAGCATCAAGTCCATTTCGAGACTCTTGAACCAAAAGCGGCGGCTCTTTTTTCTGATGCCTTTGCACGCTGGAGAGGTCGAAAAGCAGGTGCTGTTTCTTCCCTGGCATGGTAACAACCAGAAGGTGCAGGTGCGAATGCAGTCTCTCATGGCAACTACTAAGGCGCACCCACATCGGAATCCGGGGAAGAATGGGGCTTCTCAGCATCATCCGCAAGCAAAAGCTCAAGGACTTGGAGATCCGAGTTCTTGTACTTGGACTAGATAATGCGGGCAAAACCACTATTCTCAACCAAACCATGGGCCGAGATGTGGCCAACGTGGCCCCCACCATGGGGTTCCAGATCCTCAGTTTTCCCTGGTATGGCTACAACATCAATGCGTGGGATGTAGGGGGGCAGACGACCCTCCGCAGTTTCTGGGGCAACTACTTCGATAAGCTGGATGTGATCATATGGGTTATTGACGGCACGTGCTTGGAGAGACTCCTGGAACTGTATACAGAGCTCCGAGAGAAGGTGATTCAGCAGGACCACTTGACAGGCACGCATTTCTGTGTGATCATCAATAAGATTGATCTCATTGCGCCGCAAGACCGTCTGCAGGTTCTAGAAGCCGTTTCTTCCACCTTGAGGTTACAGGAGGAGATTCCAAGCAACAAGTATATTATAAGCATGACCTCGGGTCATACGGGGGAAGGACTTTGCGAGGTGATGGATTGGATAGTTTCTAAATGGGCCTATTAAAAATGGTGTGGTTTTTGACTGTTCCTGAATTTCTACTTCTCTGGTTTGTGGCCCTTTACACACTTCTTGGCTGGTTCCTTACTGGCCTGCAACCTGGGATAATTGTATGCACGACACAATTTCACATGAATCAATTTGCCTTTTTTGGCTTGAAAAGATCCCGAAATGCAGGTTCGAAGGACGATCATCGGTGTTAAGTCCCTTGAGTTATCAGGTCCATGATAGAAACGTCTTAAGCCCTGATATCAGTAAGGCAAGAAAACATCAGTAAGACAAGAAAAGATCAGGGGTTTGGATCTAAAGATAAACAATAGCTTAACTAAATCTGTATTTTACTGTACTATAAGTCTCACCCTAGTCTCACACTAAGTCCAGTCTTAGTCTGATTCTAACTCTTTAGACCACATGAGCACATTCCCAGTTCACGGCCAGGGGAATCCCACAGCCCCTCAAACCATTGCTGGTTATTTACACTCAGAGACATCGCCTCTTCCTCCTTGGCACTATGGCAGGTACTGCGGCACACTAACAATGGGCCAAGGTATTCGACGCGCAACCCACGTCTAAAGACGCGCATGTATTGCACATTTATTAAAGAGCGAGCTTAAAGAAGCGAGAGGGAACCCAATTTAGTAAACTTATCTTATACGCGCATCACTCTATATGCAGCGCCCCCACGTAGACCCTAGGACCTCCTGCGAACCAGTATAGGTGCAACGAACACATCATGGGGAGACACAAGTTGGAAAAGTACAAATGTTTCTTTTGGAAGTGGTTTGTACTGACATTGTTACCGGTCCTGCACCCAATTGCCATGGTTCGGTGTCCTTTCCTATGTGGCTGGCTCTATGTACGTGCTCTTGAAATCTATCTCTCCTGTGAATCGCGACGCGATCGTGCATTAATTTCGCGTCTTGCCCGTTCTACTCATCTTTATATATCCATCTCCGCCTTTGCTCGCTGGCCCCATATCTCGGATTCGAAACTAATTCAGCTAAAATAGCTTCTTCGCTTCCAGGATCTTCAACCCAGACTTTTTCCCCGTCTGAGCAATTTATCCCCACTCCATACTATTGGTTGCAACTCTCTGTTGATCTCATCTACTAGTCTCGTCTGTTCACCAATGGCTTCCATACAAAGTTTGCAAGAGTTCGTTGAGGCGGAACTTGCACAAAAAGAAAACCTCTTCACAGTGTTGGGCACATTTAAAGGCTCCAAGTCCCCCGATACAAAAACCAACATTGCGTCCATAGTCCGTGGACTATGCACTAATAACCAGAAGATCCTCCGCTTGGCCCAGCAATGTTTGGAGGATTTACAGCAGGATTCCGATGTCCAGCTGCTTAAAAACTTTGCCAACGAAATGGTGTTATGGTTTGACCTGAACTTCGTGGTGTTCGAGAAATTCTTGTCGTGTCTTTCTTCTGAGCAGCTTACAGCAGATACCAAATGTGAGAAGGCATTGCTCCATTGTGAGTGCTACATCCGGTTGATCGACTCCATCATGGCAGGTATACGAAACCCATTTGTGGTTTCCAAATTGGGCGAGGCCAAGGCCAGAGTTGAGAAACTCCTCCTGGACTTCCATGCTGCCCGTAACCAATCGAATCTCGATAATATCACCTTTGACCACGTGCGGTCCTTGAGTGGACACAATGTGTCATGTTTCTTTACCGTGGACCAGATCGTCCATAGAACAGCCAATGCTGTGTTACATATGGGCAATCGCCGGGTGGAGTTGTTGCTGTTGAATCTAGACCGGTCTCCGGGAGGCCAGCCGCAGGCATTCAATTCGTTGGCCATCTTGGAGCTTCTGCTGAGTGCACAACCTCGGACGGTGGTTTACCCTCCTTTCCGGGTCAATGAGCTTTCTATGGCGCATTCTTCGGGCCAGATCACCTTCTCGGCCTTTGACGTCGAGGTCAACAAGTCATTTGTCATTTCGGGCGACAAGAAACTTTTGAAGAGGTGGTTTCGGAGCCTCACCAAGATTTTCCCCACAGACGATGTTCCTCTCACAAGCTCCAATATCCTGCTCCATGGCCTTGGTATCAATACCCACCAGATCGGAGACGATTCTGGATGTAGCTCTCCCGATGGGCTGTTAGGCAGTGATGAGCCACTCACGACGTCCAATTCCGAGAGTTCGCTTCAACTCATGAAGAAGTCGCTTCTGCGGGATGGAATCGAGCCGGAGGTAAAGCTGCTGCTGCTCAATGTCATCCAGCCTTCGTACGGACGTGAATCTATAAACACGGAGTACGACTATGTGAAGGATTTGGAGCCCAAGAGAAAGGATTTAGAGAAAGAACAGGGCTTAGAGAAAGAACCGGGTTCGGAAGATTCGAGAACGAATTCAGAAAAGAACCAACCCAAAACCGATGGGTCCAACTCTCCTTGTGATAGTATTGACTGCTTTGATATCATCACCACTCTTCCCGTTAAAAGAACCGAGACCAAACCCAATGAAATCTCCCAAAACAAAGCTGCTGCAGTATCCATGCCTGACTTGAGCTCTGCACAACCACCCACTTCTATCTATATCAATACGACTGGCTCTGCTATTGATGTCAACCAATTTGGAAAAGACTACAATCCCACATTTGGCATTGAGCCCAAACAGAGGCGCAAGTCGTTGTTCAGTCTCTTCAAGAAGAAGCGTGGAACTAACGAAAAGGCCCAAGTGTCCAAGGCTGAGGATCAAGAGGAACTGGTAGAAAAGGACAAGGTGCTCTTAAAGAAACAGCTGAAGGAAACGCTCATCAAAGAAGCAAATACTCAAAAGCTCCGGTACAGGCCAGATTTGCAGATCGAAATCCCCAAGCTCGGGGCCTATGATGCAAACATGAGCCAGCCTTCCAGTGCAATCTCTACAAGCAATAGAACACTTCCACTGCCATTTGCCATGCCATCTTCAACGTCCACATATTTCTTCAAGCCGTATGTGAACAACAGCAGCGGCACTCTTCCTATGTCTGCAACAGAAGAGCCCGAAGATAAGGAGGAGATCAGCTTATCGATTCCCGGTGAGCTCAAGGATATGATCAACTCTGAGAGCACTCTTGATTACTACATGTCGCCCGTGTCGTCGTCAGCGCTCAAGGTGTCGAAGTGGAAGTCTGTATGTGCCAAGTGGGAGTTGATGACCACCAATGAAAACGTGTTTGTTAAGATCGCCAGTCATGACACCACACGCAATTGGTTGTTGGTGTTCAAGGAAGAACACGACGCGGAGTATAATGAGGTGGTGGACAAGCCGCTTTTGATTCTTGAGCTTAATGAATCCACCAAGGCCAGACAATCCAACGCGTTGGATATCGAGATCAATGCTGAGAATGCCATCACTCACCAAAGAAACATGATCATGATCCGCTGCTGCAACTCCAACTTGGCCAAGGACATCTCCAGCAGCTTAACGGATATCATGGAGTTCAAGGGACGAAAGAACTTGAGGCAAACGACCCATTTCGAGTCCAACGTGACGCTCACCTCCTCGCTCATGAGCAAACCCAGTGCATCGTCTACCATGTCCAGTATCTATACGCAGTTGGACAGCACTACACACGGAAAGGAGCACACCAATACTGACAAGCTTCTTCTTGATCGGATGACAGTCCGAGTGCATAAGCAAAAGGAGTCGTACGAGCACATCCACCTGCCTTCGTCTTGGGAGACCATGTCCATGTACTCGTTGAGTATCCTGCACTCCATGGGCCAGGGCAAGGGCCTCTACCATTTCGACCTTGAAAGCAAGACCGATGAGAATGCGCTGTCTTTCCTGTGGACCTTCCACGACGACATGCTTCTTCTGCAGCTTGAACGGATAGGTAAAGCTGGCATGTTGGTGAGGGTATCGGAGCTGGACATGTACATGTTGGAGTGCAAGGGCCGCAAGGAGTTCCAGCGTCTCGTGGACTTGTTTTAGAGATACATTCTATAGCTATTCAATCATAAAGTCATATTAGTAATCAGTCCTATAGTAATCAGTCCTATATTAATCAGTCCTACAGTGATCAGTCCTACAGTATGCAGTATACTTATACGTATACGTATACAATCATAAGTCAAGATACAATGAATAGACATGAGAGTATTTCATTAAAGTAGACTATTGAATTCATTACAAAAAGGAAATCTGATTTTAGAAATGTGCCTGAAGTTCTTTGTTATTCCATATTTCCTGCACATTTTGTAGCCGCACCTTTTTTGCACCCATTTGCCAGAACTCTTCTCAGTCGCAAACAACTACTCCTCCACCCAGCGCAATGAAGTTCCACTCTCTTATCGTGTTACTCTATGCATCTCGCCTTGTTTCTGGAGGCTTCTCTACGCAAGAAGCCACCCCCATTGAAATCGTCGGCACCAAGTTCTTCAACAGCTCCAGTGGAGAGCAGTTCTTCTTGAAAGGTATAGCGTACCAGAGAATGAGAAAGGAAGGCGAAGTCTACGATGGAGAGGCCGAGCCCGGTTATATCGATTCGTTGGCCTCTCCTGCCAAGTGTTTACGTGATTTGGAGTATTTGAAGGAACTTGGAGTCAACACCGTTAGAGTGTACCAGATCGACCCCCGGCAGTCACATGACGTGTGTATGGATGCATTTGCCAACCACGGAATCTATGTTTTGGCCGATTTATCGGAACCCGATCTCTCCATTAACCGAATTGCGCCTTATTGGGATACCTCGCTTTTCAACAGGTACAAGGCTGTGGTGGACAGTATGCTGAAGTACACCAATTTGCTTGGGTTCATTGCTGGCAACGAGGTGGTCAATGCTGTATGCACTTCGGATGCTGGCGCTTTTGTTAAGGCTTCTGTGAGGGATATCAAGCAATATATCCGGGATATGAAGTACAGAGAGATCCCGGTTGGGTATGCTAGTACAGATGAGCTGCTCACACGAATGCCTGGAGCACAGTACTTGACATGTGAATCCAAAGACTTGAGTGTGGATTTCTACGGAATCAATATGTTTGAGTGGTGTGGGTTCTCGTCGTATGAAACGTCTGGTTACCGGGAAAGAACTCATGAGTTTTCACAGCTCCCGGTGCCGGTGTTTTTCAGTGAGTTTGGCTGCAACGCAGACCAACCTCGGCCGTTCACGGAGATCGACCTGATCTATGGCCCCACCATGACGCACGTGTGGTCTGGTGGTGTGGTGTATGAGCTCTTTCAACATGAGAACAACTATGGACTCATTGAGGAAACGGCCCATGGCAAAGTCATCAAGCTTAGCGATTTTAACATTGTCAAGTTGCGTCTTCTCGAAGCTATTCCTGAGGGCACTGTTAAAGGTGAACTGGCTCCCCAGCTTCCTGTTTCCGAATGCCCTGAAGTGTCTGATGTTTGGAACCTGCTGCTGATTCTTCCTTCCACCCCAGAAGAGGGCACGTGTGAATGTATCGAAGCAACCCTTCTGTGCATGATCACACCCTACTTGCGAGTGGACGAGAACAGGTTGATCTCGGATGTATGTTCCAAGACCGACTGTCTGGAGATCCTAGCCGATGGTTCTCGCGGTGTATACGGCACCTTTTCCGGGTGCACTGTTCGCCAGAGAGCATCGTATGCCTTGAACAAGTATTGGGAGGATAAGCTGAAGAAACCCGAGGTGTGTGATTTCGACCGCAGAGCTATCTTGGTCAATACACAGCCGGATATCTTGAGTACTCTCACCACCACCGACGGGCGCTCATGCAAAGTGGCATTGGGCTTGGAGCAGGAGCAGGAGCAGGAGCGCAAAGAGCCCGAGTCCGAAAAGCAGGAGGCGGAAAGCAGCAAAACGTCCACCGACGCCAAGAGTAACGTGACCGCCAAAAGCGCCGCGCAAAAACCAGGTCAATTTGGGTTTCTCATGTTCTTGATTTTCATGGTGTCGTTCATCTATTTCGCCACATAAGCTAATTTCCAAGCTCGTTTTTCCCGCAATTGTACTAATCCTTCTTTGGACCCCACTTCAAGCCCAAGAAGCCCCCGGAGCCCGACCTTGGAACAAAGTTCTTGGATGCAAACTTGGGCTCCACAATGTAGATGCGCTTTTTCGACGGCAAGTCCAACGCAATGTAGGCAAACTCCGAGCTCCAGAACGAAGTATCGATTTGCTCGAGGTTCACCGTTCCATGGTGGCCCGATGCAGACTCCACGTGGAACCGCATGGCCAAGTGGTCTCTGCCATCGGCCCCTTTTTGGCGCACACTCTGCACCGGTCTATTTCTCACCCACTTATCCCCCGCAACCTCACCATAGGCCTTCAAGCGTTCACCCGGCTGGAAGTCAAGCACTTTCTGCACAGTCTCGTTCTTCTCCACAAGCTTCACGGCCTTGTTGAAAGTCTTGGTGTCTCCCGAGGGCAAGAAAAGCTCCGAGAAAATCAAGTAGATTACGAGCCCGGACAACCCGATTGCTCCCACCACCATTACCGACAGAACCGAGAACGTGAAGATGCGGCTGATGCGAGAGAGAATGGCTCTACCCTTTGCATTGTGGTCTGCGGAGTGTGGAGGAGGAGGTGGTGGTGGTGGTGCAGTTTTGGTGGAGTACCGTTTCCTTTGCACGGAGAATGGGTTTATGAGAGGTGTAGGGCCATACCTGGGTTTCAAGGACCCGAGGGTTCTGGACGTGACAATGCGAGACAAGGGCAAGGCGCTGCTTTTCCATGAATTGACGCATCTACCTGCGTGAATTCCAATCATGTTGAATTAGTGAAGGTGGAAAAGGTGAGAATAGATGGAGAATTTTTGGTTCTATGGAGCCCAGAGAAATCTTGGGTTATTTTCGCACTGTCCAGTGAGAGGCTCCAGAGAGGCTCCCGGTAGCTCCACTGAGGCCTTAACTGCAAGGCCTACTGCGAGTAGAGTATATTGGTGGGCATGGTGCACTGTTAAACAGGAGATGCTGTTGGTGTTGGACATCACTCATATGTTAGGTAGAATAGATTAGTATTATGAAAGATTAAACTTGGTTTGTTTGATTTGGCGCAAGCCCTTGTCAAGGTTTTTTTAATTCTTCCTTTTTGTTCCCTTAATAAAGTGAAATAGTGATATTTCAAGATCAGCCCGCGTGGCCTAATTGGTTAAGGTACCGTCCTCCGGAGACGGCGATTGCGTGTTCGAGTCCCGCCGTGGGTTATCTTTTTTTCTTGATTCCACCTCTTGGAGTCCACATAATTTTTTTATAAATCTTTTTTAATAGCTATTTTTGATTCTTCTATACAACTACTCTTACCCCTTCAACCCTCCCAACTATACTTAGTCCGTCAGAATACACCAGTGTCTTGCCATCGTTGGTAGAGACAATGTGCAGTGTCGCGCCTAGGGCTTGAGCCCTAAGGACGCCAATGCCAGGACTCCTGCACATCAAGCGCGGAAAATTTTCGAGTACCCTCATTTTATCGAGCTTTCAAAAACTTGTCTCTCATCCCACTTATTTGCAAACACAATGGTTAAGATCAGCAAAGGTATGTGCCCATTCGTCAAATCAAGCGGCCAAGGAAGAATAAAGAATTGTCATCCATTTCATTTCATGTCAAACTGTCTATACCAAAATGACCACTCCTAATACCGATGGAAGTACCCGAGACATCAGTCACCATAGAACACCACACCCAATGGAACACCCGACACTAAAAAACCAATAGACACAAATAGAGAATCACAAAACCATGGAGAAACAGACACAAGCAGAATAACAAGAAAAAAAGAAAAAGCACTGGGGAACTGGTGGAGGGTACTGGTGGAAGTACCAATGGAAACATCCAGCTCTAGTATTTGTCAGTACCAGGCTAGTGTTTATTTGGCGTGTTTCAAGTTGTCACCTTCTGCCATATTCTGACATGTCGTTTTTCATCGCTTCATTCCCTTTTTCTGTGGTCGCCCGAGTCTTCAATATACTAACAATTAGACGTTTCTTCTTCTCGTTCCAAATCTAGAAAGGCTCACTTCACCGCTTCTTCTGTCCAGAGAAGAGTGTTGATGTCCGCTCCTTTGTCTAAGGAGTTGAGAAAGCAATACAACATCAGATCTCTCCCAATCAGAAAGGAGGACGAGGTGATTGTTGCCAGAGGCTCCAAGAAGGGATCCGAGGGTAAGATCTCCACTGTGTACAGATTGAAGTTCTCTGTTCAGATCGAGAAGTTGCAAAAGGAGAAGTCGTCCGGTGCTTCTATCCCAATCAACTTGCACCCATCCAAGGTTGTCATCACCAAGTTGTACTTGGACGACAAGAGAAAGGCCTTGATTGAGAAGAAGGGTGGTAAGTTGGAGTAAATCTCATGTAATATTTGAAAATACACATCTGAACGAGTACCAGTAGTCAGTAATGCACCAGTCGTGCTCTGAATTCTATGCTACCATAGTCAGTTACTCTAGTCTACAGTATCAGATCCACTGGTCCATAGTATTAGCCATGCTCTGGATTAGCCATGCTCTGGATTAGCCATAGTAGACTTTGAAAATGTCTAAAAAAATCTGAAATAGCTCTTCTATGAAAATGGATACTGGCTGCGCACACCGTCTAGCAGTGCGAAGTCTACTAAGCAGCCCCAATCAGAGCCCATTATTCAATATACCGTACTTCTACTACAACGGTACATTCACATGCAAATCTGAAAGCTAGTCTTGTCCAAGTTCCAGAATTCCATAAGATCCTAAAGGTATTGAATACCCCAATGCTACAGGAATAGAAATGTACATTGAATAGACCAGAGTAGACCAGAGTAGACCAGAGTGGACTATGGAGTGTATAGTGGTACCGTATAAACCGTATCAGATTCTGTTGAGAATCCTCCTCTAAAGCACTACAGCACATTATAGTGTACAGAGTAGTAGTATAGAGTACAGTACAGTATAGAGTATATAGATTATAGAGTATAGAGTGGTAGTAGTACAGAGGAGTAGTGTACAGTATAGAGTAGTATAGAGTATATAGAGTACAGTATAGAGTATATAGAGTACAGTACAGTACAGTAGCAAGTATTGGTAGTATAGAGTACAGTACAGTATAGAGTGGTAGTAGTACAGAGGAGTAGTATACTGATGGAATATTAGAGAAATGCTCTGGTGGTGTATTTATAGAAGACCCATCTGACCATTTCGTCTACTCTACAATGTAACCATGTAGAGTCTGATGGCTTACTGGACTGGCAATTCTAATCTGGAAGCTGTACTGAATGTCTACTACACGATTTACTCTCCACTCCACTCCTCTAAATCTCGTATCCTACTGTAGATTTCTACTCTACTCTATTAACTTACTGATGTATACCACACTGTTATCTCGACTCAGTACTCATATCACATCAAGTCTAAATGACCATGGGACATTAGTTCGGTACGTCCAATATCCTCTCTCTCCTCTACTCTCTACGTCTACACTAGTGTATCCTCCAGGATACCCATCTTCTATATTCTACTCCACTCACTGATACAACTGACTGATACGACTGACTGATACAACTGACTGATACGACTATGGACATTCTGAGTATAACCGTCCCTTGGTGGACTACACTGACACTAGACATAGACACTAGTATCTTGTGTCATTGTAGTACTCAGACTGACCTCTCTTCTAGTGACATAGGTTTACCTTTGGGTAACCAATGCTTTCTGAGTCGCATGATTCATATATAAACCTAGCTCAATCGTAACTGCCAAGAAGTCCACCTCAGAATTATTAACCTTCAGTCTACTCTCTCTATACTCTCACTCTCTCTCTATACTCTCACTCTCTCTCTATACTCTCACTCTCTCTCTACTCTCTCTACTCTCTCTACTCTCTCTACTCTCTCTACTCTCTCTACTCCACTCCTAGTGACCACTGTTTTCCTAGTCTCACTCACCTTCTCTGCTCACTCTTTTTATCTTGTCTAGTCTCACTCTTCCTTACGCACTCACTCCACACTCCACACTCCACTCCACACTGTACGCACTGTACGCACTTTTCTTTATACGTTCTCTCTTTTCCCATTCCACTGAATTGTGTTTCTCACTCCTCACTCTTTACATTACTTACTATTCCTACACTATTCCACATAATTTGTACACCTTAATTACACGTTTAATTACACTCTTAATTACCCCTTTCAGACATCTATACTCTTAATCTCTTAATCGCTTGATTACACTATTTTATTCTTTCTTCCATCACTTACTATTGACTTCGTACTATTTCGGTCTCACTTACTACACTGTACACTGTACACTGTACACTACACTCTACACTACACTCTACACTCTACACTCTACACTCTACACTCTACACTACATTCCACTGTACACTCTACACTGCACATCATATTCACACACTAGTAAATTTAATACTTTGAACATTACTTGAATGTCAATCTAGGTACTTGGGTGATTGTTGGGGCCAGGATTTGGCTACTTCTCTCGGTCCTGCATCCAGGTGTCGGATCTCTCTATCCAAACCCCCGAACCTCCCCCTCCAGGAATCATCAACAAAACAGTCACATGACCTAATGCCATAAACTTACTTTTTCCAAACATAAATTATATCCACTCAATAGTCGTATCTCTTACAACAGACACTAAATGGGGGGTGGCCTGCATGCAGCGCGCCTGGGGTAATCATTCTATGCTCGTTCTCGGCGTGCCCTATCTCCTACTCTACGCCATGTCAGCCATCGACTCCGACCACGAGGCAGACGCCGACCACGTGGCCAAGTCTAACCATCTACTGCGCAATGTATCGCTCGGCCGAAGAACTAAAAAACGCTGGTCTTTCCATAACAATACCAAGCCGGATTTGGTGTCTCGTCCTATCAACTTCAACCGCCGCAGACGACTCAGTGATGTCACGGGCATTGATCGCGTGCACAAGGAAATCGATCCTTACCACATTTCGCCGGCCCAGCTTTACTCCACGGAATCGGGGCGTCTTTTCCATGCGGGCAAAATCTGTATCGTGTTGGCGGGCTTGCCTGGAAGAGGAAAGACCCACTTATCGGTGTCGCTCACCCGCTACTTGCGGTGGTTGGGCGTGAAAACCCATAGTTTCCATTTGAGCGACTACCGCCGGGCCAATGCTCCGGATGAAGACCCCGACTATGCGTTGACCGTGGCGTCCCCCGAAAAGGCCTCGCAGTTTGTCAACAAAACCGTGGACGATTGCTTGAACGACATTTTGAACTTCTTCGAGAACGATAAGGGGCAGGTGGCCATTTACGAGGCCGTCAACGCGTTGCCGGAGTACCGGAGACAGTTGAACGATAAGTTCACGGCCTCGGATGTGCAGTGTATCTTCATCGAGTCCATTGTGACCGACGACAAGATCTTGGCCAAAAACATCGATTCTGCAGCTCGCTCGTCTCCTGATTATGAAAACTGGGACTATGGCAAGGCTTATAAAGACTATTCCGATAAGATCCTGCAGTTGACTTCATATTACAAGGAGATGAAGGCCGATGGGGAGGATGCCCAGTTGTCGTTCATCAAGATGATCAATTTTGGTCAGCGAATTGAATTAAACAACTCCAATTACGGCTACTTGATCAACAAGGTGGTGTTTTTCCTTATGAATCTGCGCATCAAGCTGGGCTCCGTGTACTTTGCCCGCTGCTACAAGAACGACTTGGACTATTCTAAGGACCCTCCATTGGACGAGGCCGGAGCGCAGTACTCGAAGAATCTCAGTGGCACCATGTTGAAGATCTTAGAGTCCAAAGGCCGCAAGTTCCACCCGGCCGTGCCTGATCAGAAGCTTCTGACCTCGGATCTCCGCAGAACATTATCCACCGACGATAAGCACCCGCCCACCGGAGCAGATGGAATCAACGAGGACTCGTTTGTGGTGTGGACGTCGGTGAAGAGACGTACCATCGAGAGCACCAAGATCTTCCGTGAAGCAGGAGTCAAGATCAGGCACCGGATCCAGTTGTCGCAGAAAAACCCGGGCGTGGTGGCCGGCATGAGCGATGAGGAGGTTGAGAAGCAGTATTCCCGCGAATATGAGCAGTACCTCAAGGACCCTTACCACCACCGGTTCTCGCGGTCGGAGCTGTATCATGACCTTGCGATCAAGATCGAGCCGTTGATTCTCGAGATGGAGCGCATGAGCGGCGATATCTTGATCATAGCCGATGAAACGGTGTTACGTGTGTTGCATGGGTACCTCATGGCATGCTCGTGCTACGATATTCCGTGGTTGGAGTTTTCCACCAACGACATCATCGAGGTGAAGTTCAATGCGTACTCCAACACGGCCAGGCGCATCCCCATAGAGAAGTTTGACAATTGACGGAACAAATTCCGATCAATCTGAGATCAACCAAGATCACGCCAGATGCTTCATTGACCAGAGATATTGAGATGGTCGAGATGGTCAGAAGGCATTAGCCAAGTGCGAATTGACTTTTGACAGACTCGCAGTCGTGCGCAGTATCGTCGCTAGCTCATCCACTTCAGTTTTCTATACACAATATATTCACGTTCAGCCCACAGAACCACATTCCAGACCACATTCCAGAACCGCATTGATACTACACAATCAATCCGGAATATCCATCTACTCTTTGTCTACTTATCTACTCTAGAATTGAATGACTAGACTAGTGCCGTTTGCTACGTACAGTTCACCCTCGGAACCGGCAGAGGTGCAGATTGACCCCGGAAAAGGACCGCATTCCACCAACGGCCAAACCACCCAAATCTCCGAGATCGTCATCAACGCCGGGGGCAGCGACCGCGATCTCCCCAGCCATGCCAAACAGTCCGATTTAGGCTCACTACGCGCAAGTCTCACCACCCTCCAGGATAAATTGAACGAGTTCTTGACCCTGAAAATGAAGAGGAAACTGGACGACGATGATCTTGAAAAGAGAATCTTGGACGACGGTGTTGACGAAGACAGTGACTGATTTTCACACATCACACATCACTCTATACAGTCTACACTCTCTATACACTACAGTGACAAGGACCTCCATGCAGTGGATGCAAAGAGGTTCGAGGAGGTCGAGGAGCCAAGGAAGAGCTGCAGAAATGGACTAGAAGAGGGTCTTGCTCTTTCAGTTTACGGGTATCAATTTCCAGTATTTAAAGAAATACAACGAACTGATGACATCTAAGATACTATACTCTGGTTAGATGCAGTACCCACCGCTACATCCATAGTAATTATCATAGGTCCATAGATAGTATAAAAGTGTAGTAAGGTGGTGAGACTTGAGATGGGACGGACGTTATTCCGGGGTTATAAGTCACGTGACGTATCTGCTTACCCCGAAAGTAGTTCCCACACCCAAATACAGCTTGCCAAGAGCAGATTTTTCTGCTAACACCCCTCTCATCCTATATCCTTGGAAAATAAGCAAACGACTTTTTTTTGGGGAGGATGAAACGACCTGAGTTAAGAGGTCGGAACTGGATATAAGCCCCGGATCTCCCCCGGTCGACTCACTCTTCCATATCCTCCCTTCCATTCCATAGAACCACCTACTACCAAATAATCCCAGATATTCAACTATTAAAATATAGACGACTATAGTGACTGCCCGACGTCAACCTAAATGGTAGGTAATTTAAAGTGATTCTTTATGTCATTTATCAATAGGTTTAGACAGGTTTTACACCTCTAAAGGCCGTGGACCTGTAGCTGCCGGACATCTACAGTTATCTAATATGTATAGTGTAGTTTAGTACAGTGTAGTCAGGTGTATTTAGTGTAGTGGTGGGAAATGTCTAGCTTGGAGCATTCTGTTTAGAAGGATCCGACTTTATACCCTTCCAGGTACATTTCATCACACTTGAGTAAATCCTAGTATCATCAATCAAATTTAAACTTTCGGTTGCGGCCATACCAAGTGGAAAATACTGTTTCCCGTCCGATCAACGTTAGTCAAGCCACTTAGGGCCACAGTGAGTAATGCAGTGGGAGACCATGTGTGAAATTGTGGTGCTGTAATCTTTTTGATCTTCTTTTTGAACATCGAACGGTACTAGTTCTCTATACCTTTGGGACTACTCTACTATACTCTATTCGGAATTCTTCACTCTTCCATTCTAATGACTCTTACCTAAACTACTTCTGGAGCTCCATCTAACTCTATTATCATGAGTTTTCATTGGTACTAGTTTCCCTTGCCCACGATATCGGTCATGTTTTTGAGCGTATTCTCCAAGGTGGTCTCCAAATAATGCTGCTTAGTCTTCAACAGCTTCTCTGTTTCCAAAAAGGTTTTCTTGTCGTCAGAGATCTGGCTCAAGTAGTCCGACACGTCGTTTCTGACAAACGCACGACCCACACCTTTCCACACCGAGTCTCCCGGTTCCGTAAGCTTATTCAACCTGGCCGTACTGGAATCAATGATCTTGACGTTGGTATCCACCCGGTCCAACTGGGCATTGCACAATGATAACTCCGCACGTGACTTGTTCAATTGGTTGTCCATCTCAATCAAGAGTTTCTGGAGGGCCTGAGGATCTAGCGACATATTGACAAAGGACAAAGTGTGCTGTAAACTGGAGGTACTGTTTGGTACTTAATGAATGTACTGCACTGGTACTTAATGGATGTACTGGTACGTAATGGATGTACTGGAGTGGACTGGTACTTAATGGGTGTACTGGAGTGGACTGGAGGAGAGTGAGATTTTCGTGCGCGACTAGTACTACTCTGCTCTACATGCTTCCCGGACTCATTAGCAGAAAAGGCCAGGGACTCGCCGCCAAAGTCTGTGTTGGACTCAAGGCAGTCCGCTGGGCAACATCTGCCATTCCTGATGCCCCCCAAGTGGCCGTAGGTGGAGACACCAATAACGTCCAGTCAGAGACCAACCGGTTGGAGAAGACGCTCAGCAAGTTCTGGACCAAGGTCAACAGTGAGTTGAATGAAGAAACGGGCCATTACGAGATCCGCCTTGACCAGAAACCTCTCAAGACTCCGCTTGGTCATACTCTCCAGATCCCCAAGCAAAAGAAACAATTGGCGTCGCTTGTGGCCCATGAATGGGATAGTCTAGCCGACTTGAAGATCAAACCAAATCTGTTGCCGTTGACGTCGATGGTGTCACGTGCCGTGGACCT
Organism: Metschnikowia kamakouana; assembly: GCA_002374535.1. NCBI lineage: Eukaryota > Fungi > Ascomycota > Pichiomycetes > Serinales > Metschnikowiaceae > Metschnikowia > Metschnikowia kamakouana. Next base: position 110,024 of record NKZX01000680.1, read on the forward strand.
TATTAATGTACACCATGCTGAAAAGGTGGACGCCAATTTGGTTTCGAAGATTGGTGATTTGCTGGATATCAAGCACAATATGTTGAGGTACTTGGATACTGACACGTGCTTGATCTTCACTACTCTCGACGATAATGAAGGCCGCTTACGAGCCCGCCAGGATGAATTGTACCGGCCTCTTATTCTGGAGTTCGAGTCGTTTTTCACCGCCTATGGCCGCTCCAAGAATATGTTACCCTCGGATGACTACACTGTGAAGTTGACCTCTTTGGACTGTGAAACTGATGGTCTCCAGGGCAATGGCCAGGGGATCACCACGCAGAATGTGGTGTTGCTGTGGTTGGATGACTTGCCCATGTATGACCTTATTGCTTTGGAAAAGGCCATCCTCTCGTCCAAATCCTTCTTGTGTGGTGCTACCATCTTGAGGTCCAGTGGCTCCGATCCTGCCAGACACGACTTGTACCAGATCAACAAAGCAGGACCTGAGGACTACTTCACGAAATCCGTGGAGGAGGTGGTGGAAATGGGCAACTTGGAGACCATTTTCCAGACGGCCGAATGGGGCGAGGTGGAAGACACTCATGATGTGGATAAGGCCGACTGGTTGAGAAACCTCTCCAGCGCTGCCCTTGTGTGCAGATAATGTATATAGACTAATTCTTGAGTTGTATAACTTAATGAATAGTATTGGATTGAATTAAATGAATCTATTATTAGAAATACTAGTCAAACAGTTCTCCAGTGTATTCTGGATAATTATTCTGTTCCTGCATATACCCACCCAAAACCATCCAAGTACTGTTAGACTTTTATGAACGTTGAATAGAGTTTATAAGATCTTGAATCAGTGACCGGTTGTTTGATATCTATTTCCTGTATATAAGAGTCTTTGTAGACCATACTTCTAGTTCCAATGACGTGTTCCGGGGGCCGGAATAGTTCGTTCCGGGGTTTACACAGCTCGTTCCGGGGTTTATACAGTTCATTCCGGGCCTTATATCCAGTTCCGACCTCTTGACTCAGGTCGTTTCATCCAGTCCCCTGAAAATTATTTTGAAGTAAATTGGACATATCTAAGGTTTGTATAGCCTCAGGATTACCATACATTTCTAAGAACGTGCAATATGGCGTGTGTGGAGTGCTAGGTGACTTGTTTTGAATATCACGTGACCATTCCGAGGGTCCGTCTCATACCAAACCCAAGATCTTCTAAGACAAGTTAAAATTCATCATTCATGAAAATATGGTAATTCCAAAAAACCATAGGCCCAGAAAAAGCCCCTTTTTTCAATTTTTGATTTTTCTGATATTCACCGTACCCGGTCCTTCCAGCCTCGGTTCCTACTTTTCCATACATTCTCAACCACCTTACACATTGTAGCACATAAAACAAGCACCATAAATTCCAAAATTGGCGGAAAAAGTCCAAAACCCCACCAAAAGAACCAGGGCTCCAAACTCTTCCCCAAAGTAACACAATGATCTACAAAAAGCCATCCCCCCAAAAAACCTTATAGTTAGTGGGTTCAAAGCCTTCAAAAACCCGTACACCGGCCATGACGCGCCGCGCACCTCTGCAATGCGTGAAGCATAGGCGCTCAGTCAAGCTATCTACAGTTCCCCAGACATTCCATTCGAGCCATCCAATAGCCTAAAACTCCTACCGGCGTCGGTGCTAACCTCTGTGGTCCTCATATCATTAATGACTCAAGAAAAGGCCAAGGGCCTGGCGGAAACCTCCCCATCCACGTCTCCCTCCCAATCCTCAGATAATCAACCTTCCGGAGACACAGGAGACCAAGGATCAAATGAGTGTCAGGGATCCAGCCCAGACAACAACTCCAACTCTGCGTCCAACTCTGCGTCCAACTCCAAGAATTGCGTGGACCAAGCACTACTAATAAAAAGCAAGAGTCCCCGCAGAGTCAAGGTGTACTTACTCCAGGGCGACGACTGGCTAGATAATGGCACGGGTTATTGCATGGGCCAGGTGGACAGCAACTCTCGCAAACCATACTTCATAGTGAGGAACGAGCTCGACTCTGAGCTGGTCATTCTACGGTCCTACCTTGAGGGAAGCATCCAGTACCAGCGACAGCAGGAGACGCTTATAGTGTGGACAGACTCGCTGGGCAAGGACTTGGCGCTTTCGTTCCAGGAAAACGAAGGGTGTGCCGATCTCTGTGACTTCATTGTACGCGTGCAGCAGGAGAACCTTAGCCCGTCGATATCGCTTTACTATGTTCTAAATGCCATCCATGACCCAAGTGGAGACGTGCCACGTGAAATCACTGAGCTTATCACCGGGCCCATCACGTACCCGCCGGAAAACCCGTCCCGAGACTCGTTGGACGAGATCCTTGATATTGTCACCCAGGGCTGCAACTCGCTTTATACTCGCTACAAGATCCTGAAGTACATGACGGAAGACGCCTACCTCCAGAAACTCTTCCACATCTTCCACCTAAGTGAGCAGCTGCGCGACTTGCCCAGTCTCCACAAGCTCAGCGAGATCTTTAAGGTTCTAGTGTCCTACAATGAGGCCCATATCTTTGAGAGCCTTGTGGCCTATGAGAGTACGGTGCTAGACTTTGTGGGTATTCTAGAATACGATCGCGATTACCCCGACTTCCGTGCGTGTCATCGCCAGCACTTGCTAGATGTGTCGAGCTTTAAGTGTGTGGTGGATATCCCCATGCCGTCCGACTCCAGCGACGACCACTTGAATATTTTCAAGAAGGATTTTTACTTGAACTATTTGAAAAATGTGGTTTTGGCCCGCGCCCTTGACGACCAGGCTATGAATTTCCTCTCGGGAATGATCCACAGCAACCAGGCGGAGATCATCAAGTTCCTCAAGGACTCGCAGGCCAACGATAACTTTCTTGACCGCCTCTTCGACGTGTACAACTCGTCCGGGTGCTCGCTTACCGTGAAACGAGATGGAATTCGTATGTTGCATCAATATGTGATTGTGGCCAAGGGCCTTTCGGTGGACCAGAAGCCGGAGTTCTTCAGCTCGCTTGCCAAAGATGAGTTCCTCAATCTTGTCAAGTTTGCGCTCAATGACTCAGACAGCTCCATCCGGAGCATAGGCACGGAGATCCTCGTCACTGTCATTGACCAGGTGGTGACGCTAGCGCAGCCGTTTCAGAAGTCCAACACTCATGAAATAGATGAGGTGGAGAACCCGGCAGACCATGAGCCTCCTCAAGAGAAACTTGGGCATAATGCGCAACCAGAGGTTTTCCATGCGAAGTTCATCAATAACGCGTCGTTGACTCTGGTGCTAATCGAGCTCCTCCTCAATGATAAGGATCTAGGGTTGAAGCTCCAAGCGTACGAGGCCTTGAAGACGCTTCTTTCTTCGTCGCGGTTCATGGAGGCCGGAGCATTTGAGCTTTTCCCCAATTCCGCCAATGAAAAGCACACTCCAGAGGAGGAAGACGTGGCCTTGGAGTACTTCAAGTCCTTCTACAACAACCATGCTCTGAGGATGTTCCATGCCTTTGTGCAGCTTAAAAACGGGACGCTAGCCGAACAGGAACAAGCAGCAACGCACATGAAATACGAGCCGCAGTTGTTCCAGCATCTTTGCGAGATCATCGTCTTCTGTTGCCAAGAACACGGAGCTTCGATTTTTGTGCCGTTCATTACGCAGCAAAACCTCATGGAGGGCATTCTGAAGGTGCTCACACTTAAGGTGAACGTATCGCTCAAGCTTGCAGTGATGAGGTGTATCCGAGGGTTGATCCAGCTCGATAACCGGCGGATCGTCACACATATCCTTGAGAACAATGTTCTTGAAAACTACTTCGAGTTCTTCTCGTCGGTGGCAGAAGAGAACGCCATGGCCAACTCCGCGTGCTTGAATCTTCTTGAGGTGATAACGCTGCATTGCTTGAGCTCCAACTTCAAGCTCTTGATTCTCTACTTGCAAAAGCACTTTCTGCATTTTCTTGAAACCAAAATCAGCTACGTGTCTTCGGGCACCGACTTGCTACGGTTAGCAGATGCATATATGGATCCGCAGAAAGATTTGACTACCACCAGCGTGGACCTAGAGTCAGAGAACGGCATGGTGCACAACCTATCGTCACCCATAGCGCAAAACATAGGCAACACGGAGCTTGTCAACGAGAGCAAGCCGGGCTCGAAGAGAAACCTCTTTGAGAATCTCGCCCTGGAGGCCTGCAAGAAGGCACATACCTAGTCTTCACTGTACCATAGACCACATGAGCTCACACCATCACCACTGCCATTACTACCACTTACATCACCTAACACAATACCATCGCCACAGAACATGTCCTATACTATCATTACCTATACAAACCCCCATTAATTAACCCCGAATGTCCTTAACATCCGGATATTTATTCCCAATTTTGTTTGTTGCTGATTCTTATCCTCATGTACCTCGAGACATTATGCCTCGGCTCAACCCCGCAAAAACAAAAAAAAAACCCGAGGTGACCTGCACCCAGCACCGGCCCGTCCTACCCACCTATATATGGCGCTGCTTCCCACTGCACCATCTCTCTTTCTTTTCATTCCAAACCTTTTTTTCTTTTCTTTTCTTTTCTTTTCTTTTCTTTTCTTTCATTTCAGTATGGGCTTGGATCAATCTTACATCGAGAACTCCGTGTGGAAACCAGACTTGTTCAAGGGCAAAGTCGTCTTTGTTACAGGTGGAGCAGGCACCATTTGCAGGGTCCAGACAGAGGCGCTTATTCTCCTTGGAGCCAATGCTGCAATTGTGGGGAGGAACAAGGAGAAAACAGACAATGCCGCGGCGGAAATGCAGAAGTTGCGGCCGGACGCAAAAGTCATCAGTTGTCCAAACACAGATGTCAGAGACGTGCAGTCTATAGCGAGAGCCGTGGAGAAGACTGTGGGAGAGTTGGGCCGCATTGATTTCTTGATTGCTGGAGCTGCAGGTAACTTCTTATCAGACTTTAACCATTTATCCAGCAATGCGTTTGCATCAGTTGTCAATATCGACTTGCTTGGCTCGTACAATGCAGTCAAGGCATGTTTCGACCAGCTCCGCAAGAACAAGGGCGTGATTTTGTTTGTGTCTGCTACTTTACATTACTACGGGGTTCCTTTCCAGGTACACGTGGGAGCAGCCAAGGCAGGGGTGGATGCGTTGTCCAATGCATTGGCCGTGGAGTTGGGGCCTTTGGGGATCCGGAGCAATTGCATTGCCCCAGGCCCAATTGAAGGCACTGAAGGGTTTGAACGGTTGGTCAAGGACCCCGAACGCTACATCAAGAAGATTCCCATCCAAAGAATGGGCACCACCAGGGACATTGCCGATGCTACGGTGTTCTTGTTCTCACCCGCAGCCAGCTACGTGACGGGAACTGTGCAGGTGGTGGATGGAGCCTCGTGGCAGAACGGCCAGCTGTCCACGGAGCACTTGTACCCAGTGGAACTCTCCAAGCGGAACATGGAGAAATTGACCAAGCTTTAGTCAACGTGACAGGTACGCTAGAAAAAAGCCATCACACAGCAATCAGGGCATCACCAGACCATGTCTCATAGGGCATCAGGATGCTCAACTAAGGTCCCATTATGTAACATCATGACTACTTTCATCATGTCTATTTAACTCACCTTTATACTCACGTCTAGTATTTATTGTCTAGTATTTATTACTGACTCGTCCATCATTTCCCGTGCGTCACCTACTTCCTCTGCTCACTCTATTACCATTCGAAAGTGTCACGCGCACTGCTCGCGCAAGTCTCGTATATACACCTCTCTTCCTCATGTCCATTGACCCCGAAACCCGCCGCAAGCTCTTGCTCTTGCAGAAAAACGAGGGCAACAAGAAGTGCTGCGACTGTGACGCCTTCAACCCACAATGGGCGCTGCCCAAGTTTGGCATCTTCATCTGCCTTGAGTGTGCGGGTGTTCACCGTGGCCTTGGCGTACACATCTCGTTTGTCCGCTCCATCACCATGGACCAGTTCAAACCCGAGGAGGTTCTTAGAATGGAGAAGGGTGGAAATGATCAATGCAAGGCCTACTTCCTGGAAAACGGCTTGGACCTTCTGTTACCTCATAAACTCAAGTACGACAACGTGGTTGCTGAGGACTATAAGGAATTGTTGACGTGCAAAGTGGAGGGCCGCCAGTTTTCGCCCAGAGACTACACACAGGCCTCTTTGCCGGTGCCAGGAAGCACGGAAAGTGCTCTGGGAGGCCATGGAGAAGGAAAAGCGGCTCCGGTGGTGGATAAGGCCCGCACCGAAGCGTATTTCGACCGTGTGCGTTCCCAGAACGAACTGAGACCCGATGGAGTTCCTCCTTCGCAAGGAGGCAAGTACTCTGGATTCGGAAACAATGCCGAGACTTCCCAGGGCCAGGGGCTTTCGGGGTTCTCCGTGGACTCGTTGCAGCAGGACCCTCTAGCCACATTGAGCAAAGGCTGGAGCTTTTTCTCGTCGACCGTGGCCAAGTCCGTCAGTGATGTGCACGAGTCGGTGATCAAGCCGGGCTTCAGCCTGATACAGGAGAGTGACTTTGGCAACGAGACCAAGAGAGCCATGGCTCAGTTTGGCCAGAAGATGCAGGACACCGGCAAGTACGGCCACGAGACGTTTCAGACGTTCACCCGTGATGTGCAGAACAATGGTTTCAATGGCACAGTGGAGAACTTGTTCTCCAACATTTCGGGCAACAAAGGTGCACAGGTGGATAGTGCGTTCGGGCTCGAGAGGCCCAAGGAGAAGACTAAGTTACTGTCCATCAGCAGCGACGCATTCCAGAAGAAGGACTCCAAGGACGACGAATGGGATGATTTCTAGGGGTGAAGTTAGCCACGTGTCAATTCCAAAGGGTTCCAGTATGTATGGGTCCAATTTATGGTTTGAGCTTAAGTAGACGGAGGAAGACTCAGAAAGGATTAATGAAGACGTCATAGCCGTACTAGTATAGTGATACTAGAGATCCGAAGAGATTAAAAGAAACTAAGAGTTCCTATGTCTTGAGTAGAAGATTGCATGGTATTATAGTGCAGCCTATAGCATGTGCTGGCATACTTATCTATATCTTAGTTATTTTTATATCTATTGATTTGATACAAATTGAAGGTGTACAGTCATTGGTCTTTGAGCCCCTTCACGTTCTCATACCGTGCTAATTCCTGCTGGAACAGCAAGTAGCAGTGGTGGTACGAGTCCTTAATGCCGAAAAAACGCAAGAAAGACCACAGGAGAATCCAATCTATAAAGCCCACGTCTCTTGCCACCACTATAATTAGGTAATAAGCCACCCCGAGGAGCATCCCCACTGCAAACCCTACCGTCACCTGAGCTACCGTGTGGTAAAGCAAGTACACACGGGAAAACGCCACGCCAATGCCCATGGCTGCCAATATCACAGCCCCAACGGTCTTCCCTACCCTTTCCATAGGCACCTGTGTGAGAAGTATGCCCACATAGTAGGCCACAAACAAGCCCATGAACTGCGAGTGAGCAGACGGCATACCATAGCCCAACCCAAAAGACTTGTTGCCGAAATCACGATGGAAGTCTGGTCTGGCCTGCTTGAAAAAACGCTTCAAGAGCTTATTGATGATCTCACCGCAGAGGTGGCCGCCCACAATGATCACGGGCTCGATCTCACGCGTGATGAGAAACCACGATGTATAGAATACCATAAGGTAGATGGGAAGAAGGCAGAACTGCACACACAAATTGGAGATCACATCGCTGGGGTCATAGAGAATGTATGTGTGGTCGAAAGGAACCGCCACTAAGTCTACCGACATGTTCTGCGAGTAGTGTACACTGGGAGTAGATGGAGAGCACAGTAGGAGTGGATATTAGAGGAGTCGATGCGAAACCCAGGTATGATATATGGCCAGTGAGATTGGCAAACGAAACGGTTATAAATACGAGAGGAAGAATGCCATGGAATGCAACCATTTCAAACAATGCCAGGGTCCAAATGCAATCATTTCAAACAATGCCAGGGTCCAAGTTTCTTGCAATAAGAAAATAAAACATTCTTCGGGGTTATGGGCCAAGCAATGGGGGGCCGTATGCAGTGCTGGCTCTGGCATTCTCTTAAAGGGTGCAGATGAATGTCAACGCAGGGAGTGCGGCCGTGCACCAAGCCTAAGAAATCACTGCATTCCAGTGCAAATCTCCAGAATGTTAAATTCTTCTATGAGACGAAACCAGAGATGCATAATTCACGAGCCGCTTGCCAATGCAGTTTAAAACAATACGATTTCTATTTCGGGTCTTTCTTCCCGCTTATCTATTCTGGGCACTTTACGCATTTTACACAATCTCTGACCAACTCTGAGCATTCTGGGGTACGAACTCTATTGTATTTTGGTGTGGGTAAATGTCGTGGATGTTGTGGGGTATTTTCTCCAATTTCTTATTTTTGTTCTTCCTGTGTATTGCATTTGATTCGTCCAGTCTGTTAAGTATGTGATTTTCTGGTTTACTGGTTCGGATTCGGTGGTGGTGAAGTGTGATTCTTTGTAGTGCGGATCTTCTTGTTGTGGTGCGGCTGGTTATTAATCAGCAGGTGATATGTTTACTGCAGAAAAGGGTTTACTTGATGCGGAAAAGGGTCCATTGGGTGCGGAAAAGGGTCCATTGGGTGCGGAAGCCAAGGAATAGTGCAGTGCCAAGTCGTGCGATGTTGGGTGCAGTGCACTCTCGGCTCCTCGTAGTTGCTTGTAGTCTACTTGTTGCTGGTAGCTTCTGTAGCTTCTGTAGCTTCTGTAGCTTGTTCTGCTTGTTCTGCTTGTTCTTGTTCTTAGCTCCGTGGCTCGCTTCCACTTCCCTACGCAAACTGTCAACCTACAATAATGAATGCTGTGTGTAACATTAAGAGTCGTGAGAGAAGAGATGCAGGATTACATAAAGGGAAAGACAAGAGAGAGATAAGAGATGAGAGATGAGAGATGAGAGATGAGAGATGAGAGATGAGAGATGAGAGATGAGAGATGAGATGTATAGAGATGAGATAGATGAGATGTATAGAGATGAGATAGATGAGATAGATGAGATAGTGATGACTTGTAGCAACAGAGTAGCGAATTAGGAGTGCAGGATCATCACACCGGCGATCAGCCGATTTGGTGCTTTTGACGATCCCGGGCCCACCTGGCCGCATCCTTGGTTTGCTGCGAGAAGCTGAAGTTGCTGCGGGTTCTCTTGATGAACGATGTCACCCACTCCTGGCCGTAGTAGTCTTTCAACTGGCCTTCGGGGTACGACGCCGCAATATCTCCCAAGAGACCCACTGCCGATCTCGCCGTCGACTCGTTGCTCGACATCTCCCCGTTCGACGACACGTGCTCGAGGAACTGGAAGATGGGCGTGATGAAGTTGAGGAGTTGCTGTGGGTTATTGCTCAAGCTGCTGACAATACCAATGTAGCAGTCCAACACTGCGTTCTTGACCGACGTGGCGTACTCCGTGGCATCGTACGTGGTGTCCTCGGGAACGATCACTGCAAACTGCGAGCAGATGCCCATGACCACCGCCATGTATGGCTCGAACTGCTGGCCAATGACCCCGGCTATGTCTCCGAAACACGACAAAATGGCTGGCTTTAACTCTCTCTTGGACTCACTATTGCTCAACGTAGCGCCGAGTATATCCATGAGCCCATTGAGGTATGGGCCAATGGCCAAGCCCAAGGATTGCGCCAAATCTGCCACAAGCCCCACTGCGGTGACACACGTGGGGGATTGGACATTCGACAATGCCTTGGTCAAGTATGGTACGAACGCATCCATGTACTTCAAGAAGTCAGGACCAATGGCACTGGCCACGGCTGAGATGGCAATAAAGATATCCTCTTCGATCAACGCGTTGGGCTCTTGTGCATCCAAAAGCTTAATGAACATAGTCATCAAGTTGTCGGCAGCACCGTGGAGGTCCTCACTAGATCTTCTTATGATTGTTGTCAACAACGACAAGATGTTGATCTGCAACTCCTCCAAAGCAGCCTTGCCATCCAAAGTGTGTGCCTGCAGCTGCAAGCCAATGGTCATTTCTAGTCTGTTGGAAATCTCGCCAGCAATGGTCTGCAAGATTGGCATGGTATCGGCAGCACTATTGGCCACAAAGGCCGACAAACACTCGTAGGCAGAGGCCCTGGAGTTGAACTCGTTGTCCTGCTTGTCAGAGAGACGCATCAAAGCCGGCACAAAAGTCTCGTAGTACTTGGACATCACACTGGTCTCCTGTTGGCTTGCATCGAAGCAGAGCTGTTCAAAGAGATTCATCAAGGTCCAACAACAGTTGACCGAGACCTTGGGGTGGTCATTCAAGCCCTGGTGCAAAGCCTCCAACAAGGGCTCCAAATCCGTGTTCAAGTCCACGGCATTGATGGCCACCTCTGCAATTTTGCCCAAACACCACGAAACAGTTTCCTTGACTTGGATGGTGGAGTCACTGATCAACGCCAAAATTGGCTTCAATGCTTCCTGGATGGCTGGCTTCAACTGGTCCACATCTGGACCTTCCAAGATGGATCCAAAAGCCATCACTGCAGCCTCACGGTTTCTCCATTCGGGCACACCAATGTTGGCAGCAAAGAAGGTCAAAGTTGGTTCCACAACGTACATTCCGGTGGTCAGAGCAAAGAGCTGGAGACACGAGCCTGCAGCCATGGCCACCGACCAGTCGTCATCCTCAGGATCTTCATTCTGCTTCGTCAACAAGTTCAAAAGCACAGGCAACACATCACGCGAGGCAAGGAGCGCAAAGTTGTAGGAGGTGATTTCCGGGCTCGGATGCTCGCCACGCTCAGCATATTCGTGGATCTGGAAAGCGATTTCAAACTCCTCCTCACAAATGGTGGACCAGAACTCAATGGCCATACAAGCCACACGCTCATCGGAGCTTTGCATACCACTAATCGACAACACGTACAAAGCCTTCTCCATGTACAACGACATGAATTGGTAGTACAACTGGGCAATACGGGCAAGACAGCCGAAAGCAGCGGCCTGCAACTCGGCATTGTCGGCCTGGGTGGCTTCACACACCACCTGCATGATGAAGTTCCTCTCGCCCTCTTTCTGGAAGTTGAGCTTGATGAACAGCAACGAGTAGATCAAGGCATTCAACGCCGTCAAGCGCACCTGCACGGAGGGTTCTGTGGATTGGACGCCTTGTACGATGGCAATAAGGATTCCATTGGATTGCGCAATAATCTGGGGGTCAGAAGCGTCAGCACTCTCGCAAATGTAACCAATGGCCAATAAGCACGAGCGCTTGACGTTGACGGACTTTTCGGACTTGGTGTTCTCGGTGATAATGGGAATCAACTCTGGCCACTCGTTGCGGGGCAACTCAATGAGCGCTATAGCAGACACCAACTGCGAAATGGACGTGGTCATGTTCTTATCGTCACCCAACAAGATCTTAATGGCCACCTCCTTGATATAGGCCTTTGTTTCCGCAGACAACGAAACCCACTTCACTTGCTGCTCAGCCTTTTTCCGGAGGTCCTTGGAGGTCAATTGATTCTTCAACCCCAAAGTGGCCAAGATCTGATTCTGGGCCTTCTCGTTACTATAGGCCACGTCCGCCAAGTACTTCATGTACTCCTCGTACGAGTTCTCCGCAAGCTGCTGCAACTGCTGCTCGGCTGTGTTTCTAGTCTGGGCGTCTTGGCCCATCATGGCCGTTTCCAAGAGATTGGCGATATCCATGCTTGCTAGATGTTGGGACAATGGGTATAGGGGAAATATATAGGAGGAAAGGGGATTCTAGGGGGGCTCAGAAAATGGGAGTAGCAAAGCGCAGAACGTCAAGGGCCCAAGTGGCGAGAAAAGGTCGGGGGTGACTGTGCTGTTTCTGAGTGCTCAGGACGCCGGTAAAATAAATACGTGTGGTGCAATGTGAAGGAAAAACTTTCTGGGGCGTGCCGTGCACAACGCCTATCATGGTGACTTGCGCTCGGCTATGGGCCATGTGATCCGGGGGGTGCGTTGTGAGCCATTGTGTGCATGGCGTGAGCTGGACTGGTGGCTTTTACAGTGGTGGTATTGTGGGTTTAAACTTGATATTACTTTTGCTTTGGGGGCCTATTTTGTATTTGCTCTCCTGGCTTTATGCTTCCGCACACTGCCAGTAGCTTTGGTGTGCAGGACACCTTCTAAGTACTGTGATCATATACTGCTATGCTGTAGGTCAGGTAACCCTAACAACTTCAGCAAGTCCAGGGTCCAGATTCCAGAGTCCATGAAGTAATACCGTGGAGTGAGCTTCTTCCATGAGCCCTTGAAGTTGAAGTACTTCAATGATGTTCATAGTACTCACGGCTCCTCCTCATAGTACTTCGATTAGTTCATATTAATTCACGAGTCTTCTGAATCTTCCGAGTTTCTCTGAATCACCTGAGTCTTCCAAATTTCTTTGAATCATCGGAGTCTTTGAGGTTCCATCAGTTCGACCTCTGGTTTCCGGTCACCGTTTCTTATTCTTCAATAGATCGTACTATAATAACATTCATTTTAGCCTCTCTCAACCACAGAGTGCAAGTCGGTAAGTGTTTCATCCTTGGGTATCGTGGTGTAGTTTCCCGAGTCTTCCTGAGTGGCTTCCTGAGTGACCTCCAGATCAGCAATGGAGTGCAGGGATGAGTGTGCAACGGAGTGTTGCGATGATTGAGCGATTGAGTGTTGCGATGAATGGACGGATGCTCCGTCTTCGTCAGCCTTGGCACTGGCCTTTTTGTAAGCTTCTAATTTCTGGAGCATGAGTCTTTCCTTAGCCTTCAACTGTGCAGCCTTTTGCTCCAACATCGCTGCCCGGTTGGACAATTCCTTGGCGCTAGCGATCTCCATCTCCTCTAGCTTCTGTTGTCTCTCCAAGATGCGCTCGTGTCTGATCACATAGGGCACGGTCTCGGAGATCTGCCGCAACTGGTGTCTCTGCGGAGCAATGGACATTCTCTTGAAAGAGGCGTCGTTGACATCCGCACGGTTGGTGGATGCATTGGAAATCGTTGACTTATACGACTTCAAGGAGAAGTTTTCCATGGCGGGCGATTCCACAAAGGTCTCGTTTTCGTCGAAGAGCATGGACTTGTGTTTCTTGGAGTCCGAAGACATTTGCGAAGCAGTGTCGTTGCTATCGTGGGCATCGAGCTTCAAGGAGGTTTCGTTAGGGTCGGTCAACTGGGCCAAGTTTGACATGGAAGGAACAGTGACCAGCATGTTATTGCCCTCATCAACCTTGGACCGCGAAATGGAGGCATCGTCCACATCCTCCGTTCCAGTGACGGTGCTCAACCGCTCTGTTCTGTAGGTCTCGTATAAGAAGTCGTGGGTCAAGTCCTTGAGGTCTTGCAAATGGGAGCCCAATATGACCGACTTCAACACCGAGAAGTCGCTGTAATCAGGATTGTTGACGTCCACCAAGCCCCAGGGGTACTGTCTTGCTTTTATGGTTTTTGTTTCGCCCGTGAGCGTGTCTCTGATCTCAAAGTCTTGTTCGGAAGCAATCACGGCAAACGGCTGCAACTTGGCCAAGAACTTGCACTCTTCGATCAAGTCCGAGTCTTCTTCCTGGTCATAGTCGTCCATGAAGTTGTCGAATTGAAACACTGGCACATTGAAGCGCTCGATATCGATTTTGATTTGTTGTTTAAAGTGCAGCAACTCAGCCTCGGTGAAGGTATCAGCTCTGCCCACCACCGGAATGATGTTGACGAACCGAGCCAACCTCTTCATACAGGCAATATCAAGCTCGCGTAAACCGTGGCCCGTGGGAGTGATAAAGTAGAGCAACACGTGTACTCGGGTATCAACAAAGCGGGGGTTTCTCCGGATGCGGGTCTCCTCCGCCAAAACAAGGTCGAATTGCTGCTTCAAGTAGTTCTCGATCTCGGTGAAACACATGTTATTATCCAAATTGTCACCAAAACCAGGGGTATCGATGATATTCAAGTTCAACCGCACGTGATCGTCGTCCACCAACTCGACATTGGTCTCGGTCAAGGCAATGCCCGGCTCCTCATGGGCCGTCAGAGGGTCGAACTCATTGCGTGCTAGTATGGAGGTATTGGGCAAAGAAACTGAATGGGCCAGAGTAAACGAAAGTGTCTTTGTGTCCGGTGGACTAGCGCCTTCATAGGTATGGGTCATGGTCTTGCGGTTCAACATGCAATTAACAAAGGTGGTCTTACCAGTGCCCAGCTCGCCGGCTACCATGAAGGTGAACTTGATGGCTTTTTTGGCATCCTTTCTGTAGTTGATCATGGGGGAGGAGCCGGAAAAAGAGGGCAGGTTAAAGCTGTAATCCATGCTGAAAGGTGTAGATCGTAGTGGAGGAAGGCTTTGTTTGACGTGCCTTTTTTCCTACACTCAGAGTGTCAATGTGCATGCGTGCACGCCAGTGCGAATCTCTAGGCGAGCACCTACGGCGACGAGCTACGGCGACCTTCGAGCAAGATTCCGCGAATTTCTACTCCAATAGTCCGAGAAGAACACTCCACGTCCCGGTCACGTGATTCCCGTTTCACCTCTGAATGTCAAATCCTACAGACAGACAGTGTATTTTACTTAAAGAGATACGTCACGTTAGAAGCAAACATCAGTAGACATGGATATAGAGACTTGACATAGGTACATGTAAACATGAGTTGTCTACATAGACTGGTAGGTGTAAATAGCTATGGTTGATGTAATGTAATTTTACTAAACATCTGTCACCTCTAGCTGCAGTCATGAATACAGTGAGTATCAGTGTAGTACAGTAAGTATCAGTGTAGTACAGTAAGTATCAGTGTAGTACAGTAAGTATCAGTGTAGTACTGTGAGCAGTGATAGTACTGTGAGCAGTGATAGTACAGTAAGTATCACTGTTAGATGGAGTATAGAATTATTTGTTATTGGAACTATTTGTTATTGGAGATTAAAGACCACATCGAGAAGATATCCACTTCCTGATAATACCTGATTTAATACACCTGAACAGCCTGGATCAGTGTAAACTAGACATTTGTATGCTGAAACTACACAACCATGTACACACCAGACCGTTAAGAATACTATCGTCACCACTAGGAAACTGTACACTAGGAAACTGTACTTCTTATACGTTTCCTATCACTCTTTATAGGTTTCCTATGTAATTCCCTCAGCTCGATTAATGGACAAGTAGGTTCTCTGGATTTGACCTGGGTGGTTCGAAGTAGGAAAAAGAATGAATGATGAATGGAGAATGGAGAATGATGAATGGACCAAAAGGAGGAATGGAGAAAGGGTTTCTTTCTCAAGAAGCTCGACTCCATAGGAATGGATCTCCAGTGATCCTACTCTCCACCAGTCTGTCAATCTTTCCAATGAGTGGGTCTATTTTAAGATACCATACACATAAAAAGGAGAAGTCTATTCAAGGGATCCTGAGATCATTCGCACTGGACCTTCAGTGTGCGACTGCACAGTCCAATCTCAGACAATTGATAAAAAGTGAGGATTGAGAGAATTGAGAAGTGAGCATCACCAGAAATTGAGAAGTGAGCATCACCAGAAATTGAGAAGTACGCACATCTAATTCCTCACCCACTTTAATCAACACAGTATGTAGTTTCGCACACCCTAATTACTTCCAATTTTTTTCATTTACTCCAATTAATTTACTCCCATTATCCCCTTCAAACATAGTGTCATACATTTCCACCGTTCGGAGAGTGGGATTAATTTAATGCACTTTCATTTGTCATGGTAATCATCTTCTGCCTGGTGTACTGTACTGTTGACTCAATGGAGGCTGCATGAGTACCCAGAGGAGTCTTTTTAGACTGTCTACTCACCAATGTAATTGACCCACTATAGAATATTTGCTCTATACTATGTGAGAATATAATCTTAGCATAATATATAGGCATGACTCCCAGTAGCTGATTCTAGATTTGTTTGGGTGGCCGTTAGGATTAGTATTAAGATGTCTGGTATTTGGTGTGTTGCGTAGTGACATTTCGCAGCTATCGCGTTAGGAGCCCGCGCCCGTGCGCTCTACAAGATCCAGTCCCCACATACTACTACTACTACTACTACTACTACTACTACTACTCTTTCTCCAAGATGTTCAGAACCCTTTCTGCAGATGCTGCAGTTAGACTCGACCAAGAACTCATGTCCACCAGCGGCTTTTCCATCGACCAATTGATGGAGCTAGCCGGACTTGCCGTGGCCAAAGCAATCTATAACCAGTACCCCCCAACTCAAGACACGCCAACGTTACAAAAGGGGAAAGTGCTTGTTCTTGTGGGGCCAGGCAATAATGGAGGCGACGGCTTGGTCTGTGCACGGCATTTGAAGCTCTGGAAGTACCATGAGCCTGTGGTGTACTACCCCAAACGACCAGCCAAGGAGCTTTTCACGGGGCTCTGCAAACAACTCGACGATTTGGGCGTCTCACAAATTGATACTTTACAACAAGTCAAGGAGCTTTTAAGCGACCAAAGTGACAAAAAGGTCCGTGTGGTGGTGGATGCGGTGTTTGGCTTCTCCTTTAAGCTTCCTATAAGAGAGCCCTTTGCCGAGCTTCTCCACTACTTGGCTGCAAACTCCCGCCAAATTGCTCCCATAGTGTCGGTAGACGTTCCATCGGGATGGGACGTTGAAAAGGGCCCGGTGGATCTAGACATACAACTGTCGATGCTAGTTAGTCTTTCAGCACCCAAGCCGTGCGCACGCTTGTTTCCTCTGCACAAGCCACATTACCTTGGGGGAAGGTTTATTAGTGATGTGGTGGCAGAAAAGTATGGCATTCTGGATTTGTTAACCAAGTACAAGGCTGATGATATCATAGTCAAATTGAACGGAGACTAGTCAGTCAGCGATCTCTAACTAACAGCTCTAAATAGCTAGAAGTGGAGACCATTAAGTGGAGATGGCTGTTTGTGACACAGCTAGTAAGACAACTATGGCTGACATCTCTGAAAAATCTCCGACTAGTTGTGACGGATCTTTATCTAAGTTAGGTTATGAACCCTGACTGCTACTGAGAAGTATTTCGTCCATCCGTTCTTCTACCAAAATCACCTTCTGTTTATCAGACTATTTTGATCATTTTAATAATCTTGATCTTGCTTCTACTCGGGTCTGGAAATATTTACGTATTGAGTAACTATTTGATGCTATTGGTTACTTACTGAAGATGCGGCTGAGCCTATGCTTGGTCCCCGAAGAGATTCTTTGGCGGATCCCGAGCTTGGGCTCTGGGACTGACGGAAGACTCTTGTGTTTATTCTCGACACTGGATGCGGGCAACAGCATTCTGTTCTGGGAACGGATCTGGTGACTCTTTGGAATCATGAACCTGGAGTTCTCATAGTCCGCACAAATATCGAGACACACTTCTTTTGGGGCTTTTCTAGTGGGAGGCTTGGTATAAGAAGATTTTGGGATTTCACTGACCACTCTCCGGCAGGTTTTGGGTGGTACTATGGGGCCTTTACTGGAGCCCGAGAAAAGACTGTCTGCATCCTCAAAGTACAGCTTGTTGAAGTAGTACTCATAGAAGGAATTGTTGTCCAACTCCTGAGATAAGTCGATCTGCAGGATATTAGAAGGCCCTGTACCCATGGAATTGGTAGAGAGGCTTCTTCTATGGTAAGGCAGGTCGAAGGTGGAGTTGCGCTTACATGCAGTCAGCTTTGTAGAGTTGACGGAGAACGTAATGGACGATACATCGGAGTACTCCGAAAAGCTTTCGTGCTTGGACTGCAACCTCTCATGTTTTGGCTGGTTAAATGCAAGCTTCGTTAGTGGCATGACCGAATAGGTCTTGTCGGAGGGAGGAAGGGCCCGAGAGGCGCTGGGTGCAGGACGTGCATGGGGAAGAGGATCCAGGTGGAGAGTTGGCAGACTTGCATGATGCATTTCCATTGGAAGTGTGGGGATGTTTCTCTGTTTTGGGAGAGGCTGGCAGCTCATGACTCTCGTGTCCAAAGAGGAAACATTTTCCTCGGGTTCAGAGGCACCAGCGCCATACACAGGAACACTAACGATTCTAGAAAAACGGCGGATCTTATTTTTCTCTCGGTTGTACACGGGAATCTGGGGAATGTCCTGGGCAGTAAGAGTTCTTGGAGTATAAGAAGTCACTGCCGAAGCAAGGTCTAGGGCATTTATGCAGGCCCGATTAGTGGGAGGACAGAGATCTTGAATAGCAGACTTTTTTGCTCGCGTCTTAGGGTTTCTAATCATGGTGAGATATGCTAATGACTAATGCTGATGGTAAAGATCTTGAGATGGCCAGATGAAAAAACAGATGGCTTAAGGTGGAGTTGAGGTGGATGGTTAGGTTATTGAGGTGGTTGATTGGAGTGGATGAAAGTTGTTGTTGTTATCCGGGCCAAGTGTGAGGCGGAGTTTCAGGGTGTTTTAGAGGAGAATGTCCAGAACCGAAGCCTGGGGATCTGCATGGTTTTATCATGATTGCATGACCAGATGGGTGGCTTGCTAAGGGCCAGATGCGTGCGCGCGTCGCCTATATTTGGATGCGAAACAGTGGAACAATAGCAAGGCTTGGAAGAATGAGTATAGATGGAAGTGCATGTCACAGAGGGGAATGGGCGCTAAAAGGGAGGCGATTCCAGGGGCACTTCACGTGATTTACATACGTGATGGATGATTTATGGGAAGACTCGGGGGAACTTTCATACGGACATTCGGGCGATTCTGGCAATGGGTGCGTGCTGATAAGACACTTGAGAGCTGGTCGCAGCTCTGGAAGTGGACCCCGCTCCGTGCGCTCCTGCAGGTAAGCCGAAGTGTGCGCCTATATGCACGTCCAGATCTCGCTAGCCAGCACCTCATCCATCACACGAGAAACCGTTGCATCACGCGAAACCGTTGCATCACGCTCATTGATACCCAGACACCAAGCTGGTTATTTGAGCTGGACACTTTAAGTGGACACTTTGGGCTGGTCGTGTAAGTTGCAGACACCATGCAGGACACTTTGAGCTAAAGTCGTGACTTGACGAGTAAATTGCTCAAAGCTAATTGGCTGAATAAATGACGATGGAGTCTGTAGAAGTAAAGCTTGTTTGCGGAACACGGTTCGAGAAAATTGTCTACGGAAATAAATAAAAATGCATTGGACTGTTGCCATTCATTGTGACTGCAGGTGCAACCTAAAAAACTGCGTTCCAAATTTTCAATTGTTCGTCTGTTGTACACTGTTAGATCCATGGTCCAGATCTTGACATTAATGTCTTGAACAACCTGGCAATTTCAATACCTTTAGTTTTGATCCTAAGCTTTGATCCTAAGCTTTGATCCTTTAAGCTTTTTTTTCGAAGAATCTGGCAGTTATGGAAGTAGAGAAGCTAATGTCTCATTCAATTAAGATACCGAACTTTAAAAGGAGATGAAGGAAACTTTGGAAGATTCAGATGTTTTTGAAATGGTATGAGTTTCGAGACTCTTGGCAAGCTAGTGGCTTCCCTATATATCCTAGCTTCTACTGGTAGTCACTGCATACTACACTTTGTACTGCGGAACCCAATAGTACTTCTCCCACCAGTGACCAGAAACGTGTAATTTTTTGCAGTAAAAAGGTGAGACAATAAAGTCTTGAAAATATGTCTTGAAAAAGAGCCTTGAAAAAGAGCCGTTGATATTTGGTGCTTTGATATTTGGTGCTTTGGTATTTGGTGCTTGATTATAGGATGGGTGCGAAACAGAGTATACTAGTGGCTGGAAGAGACCACATACTTGGGAAACTTGCCAGGGTCTTGAAACGGCCAAAACCCGTGCACCATAACAAAAATCCATTGGAAATCCACCCATCCAATAAAATCACTACTTAACGGTTCTGGTAGTGCTATAGCTTGAACATGCTCTACTCCCAGAGGTGGCTTCCTGCACACGCACCATGCTCTCGGAGCCCAGCTCACCTCTCACCACCTTTATGGACCACATCACCACCAAGATATGGCATGGCCACGTGACCATCCACATCATCTTCCAGGACCATATTTACTTGCTCCACGCTAGACGCAATGCTTACTTCCCCCTTTATTTCCGTCAAATCGCCTCCTTCTTCAATACAGTGGCCAACCTGCACCTACACCACCTGCCATTGTGGCTCCAACACCTCCACACCCCTCTCCATTGGAACCTCCCCATTGGTGTGTTATACGATATGTGGAATCCTGAAAAAGCATCGTGGGTCCTCCTGCTCCATGCTCCTACACCGGAACACGGGTATCCGGCCCTGATTCTCCCTCTAGATGAGCCAAAACAGCTGTTTTCGGCCAAACAAAACTACGACTCCTTTGAACATACAATTCCTCTTCAGCATGTTTATATGAATAGCTTAAAACAGGCCAATTACGTATTGAGTGGAAATTCCCGTGCTGTCATGAGACTTAGTACTGATGATACGCGAGTGCTCTGGAAAGCGGTGGTCACCAATGATTATTGTCATATACAGGCGATCCACAAAAAAGTGTATCCTGAAACAACTGAAACAAAATCTCCAATTACCGTTCCTTTAAAAATATACTTGGACCAGACGACTGTGGTGCAGGCACCATGCAAAGGGAATGCTAGCCTACGGCAATGTTTGGCACCATACATAGATTTACAACAAACTGACGTGTTGGTCCACGGCATCCGTGCATCTCAGATGTACGACCTCCCCGTGGAGAAAATATGGGGCCACTTCCATTACTTGGATATGGTGATGTATGTGGTAGCGTGCTCTATGCAGGCAAACTGAACACCGCCTGGAGCCATATTCTATACATCTTCAACTGTTTTTTCCGGTTAACAAGCAACCGACGATCCGTTGCAATTGTATCTTCCTTAAACGGGCCGTTTTCGCAGAAGATAGTACGGAGCTCCTCCTCCGTGAAGAAGTATACTCTGGTACCATCTCCACGGATATAGAAGTTGTCGTCCAACAAACGGCCCTTTTTGAAACGCACCTGAGCCAAGTCATAGCGCCCATAGTCCCGGAAAAGAATGTGGCCGCCTGGTTTGAGCACCTTTTTGAGGTTGGCCACGGCGTGGACCCACTGATCAGGACTCAAAGCCGAAAACACAAAGATCATAATTACAATGTCCACGGAATGCGGCTCCATATCTTCGGGAATCAGGCCCTCTTCGTTGGAAAGGTCCCACACCAGCGAGTATGCAGTGCCGGCCTTATGATTCAGCTCAAACATCTCATTGCGCTTGACCAAGTCCACGGCCACTTTCAGGTAGTCACATGCATGCATTTTGAGCTGGGGGTTTTGGTTCTGCTTCAAAATGGGGAAGAAGGTGTTTCCTGCACCACAGCCAACCTCCAAGATGGACACTGGCTTGTTGTAGGACAGACTGGTGACCTCATACAAGGAAGGGAACTCGATCTGGAGCCATTTGCGGTCCTTGAAGAAGTTCTCCTGGTTGTTCCTATAGAAAATGTCCCAGTACTTGGCCGGGTTGGAGTTATAAAGCTTTTTGTCAAAGTCTTTCACGGGCTGCTCATACTGTTTGGCAATGAGCTTCTGTGCATCTTCAATCTGCTCTGCTCCCCACTCCACGTGATCCCAAGCGTTGTGGTCAAACACGTCCTGGTTTTCCGTAAGATACCGCTGGCCGAATGTGAAGGGTGCATCCTTTCCTATTCTGGACTCCAACGCCGGTTTCTCTTCTTTCTGTTCACTCATGCTAAAAACCAATGTTAACCCGATGACTTTGCGCGCATCCATCTAAAACAAGCCTGGCTCACTACCATAGTACCATAGTAATAAATACTGGACAATAAATTACAAAATTATGGTACCGATGGACTGAGTGACTTTAAGTATGGATTATTTCAATTGACTAGTGTATTCTTTGAATCGACTAGTGGATTATTTGAATTGACTAGTGGATTATTTGACCAGTGTATACTATGCAGGAACCCTTATACAGACCATCAGGATTGTTAAAAAAGACAAAAATAATTTGATAAAATTTGGTTATTTGGTCCTACAGAGTCATCTACTGGTTTTTCACTTGGAATTCCCTTCTTTTTCGGCGTCCAGGTATTTTTAAATGCTCCTGGTATTATTTGACATTTGACCCTCAGCCTGGTAGAATTGAGAAAAACAGGAATGAATGCGAAAAAGTGGGAACCACCAAGTACCATAAAACACCCCAGAAAATCAACCGAAATCACCCCAAAATCACCAATCACCCCAAAATCACCAATCACTCCAAAATCACCAATCACTCCAAAATCACCAATCACTCCAGAATCACCAATCACTCCCTTACTTCATATTAATATGATTATTGTTACATCCATAAGGGGGAGTGATAGACAGTACAGTAGTAGTACTACAGAATAGTATAGTGGAGATAGTCCAGTGTCTAGATATAGTAGTGCATAGGAAGAATATACTCACTAGACATTTGGTCCTCACATTGCGTACTTCACCAACCCGCACTACATAGTGTATAGACAGAGAGACAGAGAGACAGAGAGACAGAGAGACAGACAGAGAGAGAGACATAGAATACTATAGTAGTGTATATTATAGAGGATGTTAATTCTTGATATTTACCATTCATAGATTTATTACATTAGTCTAGTTCTGTAGTCTAGTTCTGTAGTCTAGTTCTGTAGTCTAGTTCTGTAGAGACTGGTTCTGAAGTGAGAACCAATAATGACAGGCGCACTTAGAAGGACTGTGACCAATACACTACACTACATACATACAAACGTATCAACTATATGACTACGTCTACCCTAGTACTATGAATAGTGTCAATAGTATATAATATATTATTACTGTGCCTAAGACAATCGAGAGGAGTGTTACAGACTATACACCTAGTATACACCTAGCATATATACCATAGTATAGACTGAGTGCACTACAGTACAAGGACAACAATTTAGTTTTGACATAAAGATGTGACGATTTAATTGACATTTTCTTGATTCGTAAATGGGAGTCTGTAGTATTAGTGGGTAGTATTAGTGGGTAGTATTAGTGGGTAGTATTAGTGGGTAGTATTAGTGGGTAGTATTAGTGGGTAGTATTAGTGGGTATTAATGTGAAGTAGTGGTTTATATACGCGCACTATAATGTGCGAGCTAGGCTAAGTACAGGCAATAGTGAGTACCCCAAACCAGCACATTTTTAACCAGAGTACTTGATCTAGAGGCTGCTTGAATTCAGCAATAGTCATAGACAGGATTAGACAGAAGGGTATTGGACAGGGCGATTGGGGATTGATGTATGGATCAGGCTACAATCTGCTTGTCTGTAATAGTCTCGAGTGTACATAAGTTTATCATGACGTATAGAAAGAGCTGATAGTATATAATGGTATATAGTGTGGAGCAATATACAGTATTCAGTATGGCAATGGTCGAGTGGCAGCTGTCAATGCCTGCACTTATCAGAATATGCATAGATACTTCAATGAGGATTTGGTTAGTTCATGAGAACATTGATCTTGAGATAATCCATCATTTATCATGTTCTTACGAATGAACGATATCATTCCATCTCAACATTTATGGATCTGTCTGGATTTGTTTGGGGGATGTGACATCATCAATGATGGGCTTAGATCAAAACACATAAACGTGATCCACTCTGACCATCGAAATCTCATCTGAGTCTAAGTGTTTCATTAATCTTTCGAGTCTCAGAGAGTCTTCTGGGTCTGCAAGTTTCGGGCTAACACCACAATTTATACATGGACCGTAGCAGAACAATCGACCCATAAGTAATAGGCACCACACTCATCTTTGCACTGGATCGACTGTATTTCTGGATCCAGAATCCAATGTATCAAAACAGCATTATCGGAGAATGCTAGTTCTATAAATAGGCTTGACCACACTAGTCACCATATGATATAATAGTACACCTTATTGCCCCTTGTAGTGCATGGTTAGAAGTCTGGGATCGGTGTGTCTATATCCATGGAGTTTATCTTGAAACAAGGACAAGCATGCGGGACATTACAGGAATCATGTGTAGTCTGTGAGCAGTATATGGAGGGGAAAGGCCAACAGTAGTTGAGGATCATCAAGTGTGTCCTTTGCATCCGATCAACAGTTCTGGCATAGTTCAGTACAGTTCAGTACAGTTCAGATATGGTTCAGGAATAGGGTGTCGTGGCCATTTTCATTGCAAGTCATGGTGAATTGGTATCAGATATCCAGACAGAGACGTATGAGATCCATAAACAGTATATTGTCATACTGTGTATAGACAGTATCCAATAAAATCCCTAAATCAGTTCCATTGAAATCGACAATTACTCATTTGAGTATCCCCTGGTATTTGAAGACGTCAGTGGGTAAATCACTAGATCACCAATTCACTAGTAAAGATGTTAAAACAACAGTTACACCGTAACTTCAAGCAGAGCCAAAGCCTTGATTTGCTCATCGAACATAGCACATTTGATGGGCATATCAAGTGAGTAGAACGGGTTCTTCATCACATAGTCACAGTAGTACATGTAGCACTGCTTATATACATTCCCCACGGCACTGTTCTGACGGTTAAGTTCGCCGATTCCGGACCCCAATTGCACGGGGTTATATGCAGCCTTGGCGGTTGGGCTGGTGATGATGATAAACTTGAGTCCGGTGAGGGTTTGGAAGACATACAAGCTGAACTGGTCGGTGTCCACGTGCTGGAGTCCCAGGAGGTTTGTATTTGGGAGTTTTGCACGTGACGACGAGAGGATTTGCTGGTTGATTGAAGAGTCAGCCCCTTCACGGGCTGCGGCGGGGCTGAGTTTGGTCGCTATGGCATGGACTCCGTGGAGAGTGCCTGCTAAGACGAGGTAGTCATTGACGGCGAGCTTGGTGAGGCCGGCGTTGATTTCGTGGTGGTATATGAGTCCTCCTGCCTTGTTGAGAATGAGCAAGCTTAAGAGTTTCATGTGCTGCGGCTGTGCTTGGAAGTGAGCAGTGGTGTATGGAGTTGAATGTGAGTGAGATGGTGTTGAGGTGAATCATGAGATTGACCGATCCGCGACCATTCGGGTGCGAAAAAAGAAGCTTCCCCACCAGGAGTCGAACCTGGAATCTTCTGGTTCCAACAGAAGTGGTTACTTTCGTAGCCAGACGCCTTGACCATTGGGCCATGAGGAACGAAGCTTGAAAGAATAAAAATGTGGTTTGACTCAGGGTGTGTTTTGAAAGTATCATATAAGCCCGAAAAAGGACAATAATACGTATTGCAAAGGACAAAAAGAGCTCAGTATAGTTTTAGTAGCTCCGAGTCGATCAAAAAAGTAAAAAATCAAAAAATAGTCTACACCTGTCATAAGCCACTTCCAAGACCCTCCTACTCTAACCCATTAAGTGGTCTACCGGGTAGTACGGAACCAAAAGAGTGAGTATTGAATAATAATAATAGAATCCACCAAATCCAAATCTACACAATTACTCAACGAAATATCATCATCAAAAATGACCATGGACTGACCCCATGGACTGACCCACATTCTCGCACCTGTATACACCACTGTCTACCACCACCACCACCACCACTATATATTACCATCTGTTAATACTAGAATCTTCTACGGCCACTGCCCATACTAATAGTAAAAAAAAATCCCTGGTATTTGTACTAGCTTGAATTCAAAGCACCAAGTCTGAGTTCCAGACTTAGTCCTAGTCTTTTTTAGAAAGAGTAGAAAGAGTAGCAGCTAAAAGAGTATGTTAGAAAAGATAGAAGTCATAAATTAGGATCAGTATTTATTGATGTGGTTCCTGCCCTAGTTATATCTAGACAGATGCTCTTGAGTGACCTGTGTCTTCACCACTAGTACCAAGGAGTACCAAATAGTACCAAGTAGTATTTAACGGTCATATTGAGAGGCAGCATTTCTCCAATCTAATCTTGAACGTTTTCTTGGTTGGGAAGAGTGGGGGAAATGGGTGCAAATAATAGAGATAGAGCGCGTCCTGCATATAGACAGCCGTGAGGTCGCACATGATGGGTCTTACCTTAGACCGGTCTTCAGTCCTTCATACTGATACTAATGATACTAGTAATTCCTAGTCCTTCATAGAATACTACTGAATAAATTGCTGTTGTATATTGTATTACTATGGTAAAATTCTATACAAACGAGTTGCTATAGACTCAGATACTAGCCTTCTACTGGTTACTATAGGACTGCAATACTAGCATTTAGTCAAATGCTGATCGCTAATACTGACAACTGATCTATACAGATCTATACTCATTTACATTATACTCTACTCGATATGGTATTTGATTCGAGTAGTGTACTTTGTAGTATACCGTATAGTGTGACTGTACGGAGGTAGTGAGTATTGGACAGAGTAAGTAGAGTGGAATGAAGGTATTAGATATTCATCTTCCTCATTCACCTATTCCTTTTCTCCACTCACTTTTCCATTCTTTGCCTTATACTTCTTGATGAGCTCTTCATGCCTTTCTTTCTTCTCGCCCGAAGAAACCTGCCGCTTATGCCTTCTGCTACTTTCGTGGATCTTCCAGCTGGCTTCTCCCACCGCCAAAAGCGGCTGTCCTTTGGAGTCCTTGCACACAGGACACTCGTAGTGTTTCCAAGAGTTTGCTGATTCGATTTTCTTGTTGCTCTTGAAAGTGTCAAAGAATTCAGCCGTAGGAATCATGCTCAGCAAATGTTCTGGGGCTTGACCTTCCGTGACTGCCAAAGGCCCGTCTTTCAAAAACATGCTTGCGATCGAAAGTCCTCGGTCGTTGACTGCACTGCTCCATTGGGTCAAGTCGCTGGCATCGAGAATATAGAGTTTTCCACCGTACTTGAAGTTGAACCGAGCTTCCTTGATCAACTCCACCCCCAAAAGCTTTTTGATCCACTTGACCTGGTACTTGGCATATTGTCTAGTACGGATCTTCATGCGCTCCACGCCGTCTTCAAATAGCCTGCTATCTGATTGGCCATTTTGTAACCACGGCAAGAACTCCTTAAAGCCAATCACCTGCCATAACCCTTTGGTGGGGTCCAACGCCGGAACCTGCGCAGAGTAGAACTCGTTTAATTCCTTGATCTCCTCCAAGGCCCCGTTGTCCATCATGGTATCCACCCGCTTATCTAGACGGTCTGCAAGGATCTGGGGGTCGCAATAGACCCAGAAAAGAAGCGTATTGTACTTGAGCGAGGAATCCTCCATCTCGTCCAATTTCTGGTCCCGGTACAAATCACTAGGCTTCTGGCCGGTGGTCAAGTAGATCTCCAAACACCTGCGGAGCTTGCGTTTGTCCAGGGGATGGAATTTCTCGCTGATCACGGGATCAACACTCGCTAGCTTAGAGAAAATGGCCTCCACCGGCCCATCGAGCAATTGCTTCTGGTCTTCGGAGAGTGGGGTAACTTCCAATTCCAGTTCCTTTTCTCCCACCGTCTTATTCTGGAACAATAAGCTCTGCAAGTAGTAATGGGTGCCGCCTATTATAATGGGTGTTTTGTTGCGGGAATGAATGTCGTCGATGGCAGCCTGGGCTTCCTGCGTGTACTTGTGGATGAAGTAATCCTGGCTCCAGGGAATATGGTCCATGACATGGTGGGCCACGCCGTGCCGCTCTTCAAAGGGGTGTTTGTTGGTGATAATGGGGACTTTCTGGTACACCTGCATGGAGTCTGCGTTGACCACTTCTCCATTGAGCGACTTGGCTAGCTCTATGCTGAACTGGGTGTTAGTTGGGCCGTAAAGGGAAACCGAAAAAGGGACATACTTGCGACTTTCCGACACCAGTGGTGCCCACGATGGCAATGACGTTTTTTTTGGTCTTGGTCATTATATGGTTCTTGAGATACCGCACGTAGCGTAGGAGCATAGACCTCTCGCAAAACACACAAACCTTCTTGATGCCGCACTGCAGAAAACATCCTGCAAATAGGATATGTTTCCTGCACACAACACCTAGCCAAACCGGACATCCTTCGTTCCATCCCAAGTAAATGCCCGATGTCCTGTTGGAGCTGCCAAATGAGATCCTGTACGCATGGAGTTCTCGACGCCCTCGAGGTTATCTTGGTTCCGGATCAAAATGCCAAGATCACGTGCTTCTTGGCGTCGGTTGTAGAGATACTCATCAATTTCCTCCAACACCAAAGAGCCCTTCTTCAAAAAGTCCGAGTAGAACGTCGACGCCCGGTTGAGGTTGGCAACGAGCTCAAGGTACTCCACGTACACGTTGTGGAATTTTTGTAGAGCCTGAAAACGGGCATCGTTGGCTGGACCACTACTACTTTCCTTAGCAGAGACGAACCGGCAGTTTGCCTGGGAGATTTCGACCTCCAACGCCATTTGCTGCTGCTTCAGTTGCTGAACATAGTCCAAGTCACTGGCAAACACCTTGATGTGTTTTTCGTAAATAGGCTCGAATTTGCGTGGCTCGATTTGGCCTTGTTCATCTTGGTAGGCCTTGAGATCTGTACGGGCTGCACTGATCACACTGGAGAGAATGTTCTGGTCCCGGAACTTGTGTTCTAGACTCAACAAAAACCGCTCTTTCCTCTGCTCTATATCCTGGCCCTTTGAAAGAAGGTTGCGTAGATCTGAAACACACCCAGCCAAGGAATCGTTCAACTTGAGGTAGTCTGACTTTGGAATACTCCTCAACAACGCCTCTTTCCCCCCGCAAAACACCTCGAGCTCAGCCTTGATGCTCTGGTAGCTCTGGCCAATCAATGTGTCGCTGCCTTTACCAAGGTTGAGGTACTCCCGCATCTTGTTCAAACGCGAAGTATAGTCTGCACTGGCTTCTTCTGATGGCACCCTACACCATCTAGCGGTGCCTTCCCGGTGACGCATCAAGTCGTCCTCGTTCTTTTCCATTTCAATGCGCTCTTCACATTTGGCCACTAACTCTGCACAGTTGCTGGCCAAAACTGAGATATCATCCATCGACCGTTCAATGAGCTGAGTGCCTCCAATGGAGAGGATTTCCCGCGATTGGTCTACTATGGTATCCGGAAGAGACTCTGTTCGCTGGAGGGTATCAAGAGACGAAGGAAGGTTCTGGGAGGCCAAATACTTGGCAAACATCCGAGACAACGCAGCCAATGGTTCCTTGATGTTCTGCACAATGTACTCATCCTGACGTTCCTTGAAGGCTTGTCCGACTTGAATGATGGAGAAGGGGAGGAGCGAATTGAATACAAGACCATCATCCTCCGAAAAGGTTTGTGGGACCTGGGGCTCCACCATGGAAATGGCTTGGATTTCAGGCAAATCGCCAAACTCAGGAACAGGCTTAAGGTACACGAGATCGTTGTCCTTTTCTGCAGACCGTAGACACTCTTGCACGGTGGTTGTGAGGCCTGCCAAGTCTTGTAGTACGCTATCTTCAACGTACAGCTTATACTTCAGAGCCTCGATACACACCCTCAGAGCCTGCATTAAGTAAGCCACCTGTTGGCCATACTCGAAATTATCCAAGCACTGCACAGAGGCCCGGTAAAGGGCGGCCGCCTTGAAGTGCAAGTGTTTGACCTTCATATAATTGATCCATTCCAAAATAATGCAACTGGAAGAAGTACCATGTTCCAATGCTTTGGCATAGGTGTGCGAGACCTTCATCGAGAGCCGGGCCACCAAGGAGTTCTTGACGTTTTTCCCTCCTATGGCCTTCTGCCAGAAGATCTCCTGAGCTTGTGCCAACATCACGCATTGTAGGGTGTCAATAGCGGCCTTTTCGAAGTCTAGAGCCGGGTTCCGAGCCAAGTACTCGTAACAGCCAGCAGAGAGCTTAAAGTAGTTGCAAGCATTCTTAGTGCCATCCTCAGTATGACGACTTTCCTGGTGGGCCTTATGGCAGTATAAAGAACCAAGCTGGTAGACCAAATTGGCCTTGACCCCGCTCCATTTGGACGTGGGCTGCAGCCTCGGCAGGTAGCCTAGTGTGTGGTACCAGTCATAGGAGACCACATTATCGGGGAACTTGCGCTCGATATCGTGGATCATGTGGTAGTATTGGGAAAGAGTAAGTTCGTATTGGGCAAGATCCACGGACGCGTTCTTGGCGCCTTGAACGGTATTGGTATGGGTGTTTTGCACCAACAGTAGGTCCTTGGAGAAGGCCGACACGGGCTGGAAGAAGTCTTTCCGGATGGCCTCCGATAAGGCGTTTTCGACGTCCACTTGGTCCACCACCAAGAATGGAACCTGGAGGAGATTACTGAACATCAATGGAGTCAGAGTCAGAGTCGGGTCAGAAATCAATGTAAGTGGAGTCAGAAATCCATGTAAGTGGAGTCAGTGGTGAATATAGTGAGTAGTGAATGGTATATAATCGTATTGAGTCAGTATGAGTCAATGATTGGGTAGTAAGGAATGGATAGTCTTTAGTGAGACTAACGATAGAGCGCGACTCCAACACCTCACCCCACATACACTATACACTAGAGGATCACAGGCCATCAATATATTGATATTTTTGAAAGGCCAAGTCTAGATAGTAGAAAGAGGTAACGTTTTAATTATAAAACATGTCCATCTTCGATGTGTAGTATTTAGGTGTTAGTGTTTAGGTGTTAGTGTTTAGGTGTCAGTGTTTAGGTGTTAGTGTTTAGGTGTTAGTGTTTAGGTGTGAGGAATACTACTTTTTGGGAAAGGAATGATAAGTGGTGAGGAGGAAACAGGTGCGAAGATGTGCGTAGCATCTACAGTCATGGCCAGTCGTGGTGTTTGCAAGTGCGGAACGTCGCAGTCAAGAAGAGCATGGAGGACCGGACTGGAAGAATCAATAGTGATCTGGAAGAATCAATAGTGATACTACAATGACTACATTCATGGAATGGATCAATGGCTTAAGATTGACTATACTGACGATGAGAGACGAGGATTATGACTGAGAAAAGACGAGGATTATGACTGACTAGAAGACTAAAAGACGAGAATTATGACTGACTAGAAGACTAAAAGACGAGGATTAGGAATGACTAGAAGACTACAAGATTATGACTAAAGACTGACTCTAAGACTACAGACCACAAGACTAAGATTAGTACAAGACTACAAGACTGAGAATAAGCTAAAAGGGTAGACTAGAAGACTATGAGAAGACTACAAGAAGACTACAAGAAGACTACAAGAAGACTACAAGAAGACTACAAGAAGACTACAAGAAGACTACAAGAATGCTTCTGAGGTCAATGACTGAAGTCTATGGTAGGAGAAGAGTAGGTTAGATGGTGTACTGGTAATGCTGGTATAGTAATGATCCATACTGACTACAAGACTACTACAAGACTCGATACGACCAAGGCTAGAAGATTAAGACTGAGACTGCTGAGTAAGACTGAGACTATACTGAGACTAAGACTACTGAGTAAGACTAAGACTGAGACTATACTGAGACTGAGACTAGAGGTGTACTATTCTTATCATGATACTCTGAAGACCATATAATACTCATATATTCATAATGTCCATAAACTCAAAGGGGAGTCCGTCAGTCTTCTAGTCTTGAGACTTCTAGTGATACTAGTGAAGGCATGTCCCAGCCAGTAAGACTACTACACTAGGCTAGGATATGAATATAAGAATAAGACTAATCTGACTATGAAGTGGAGGAGTCCACGAGTCATAACTGGACATCATAAGAATAGACTAGACTAGACTACAGAAAGAGACTGTTAGTAGTCTCGGATCTGATCCTAGGTTTCGTCTATCTACAGTCTATACCTGTATTCATTTACCTATTCTGGCTTTTTCTATCTTGCAGAGTAGCACTTTCATTTGCCAGTAAACTAGAAGATTCTATGACTGCGACTGATTGAATGGGGTGAGTTCTGAGGACGATCATGTCCATTTGACCTGTCTTGACACTGTAGACTATCTCCATCTCTATGAGTCTATGTAGTCTCTGGTGTATCCTTCATATACGTCTTGTTCAAGACACAGTCAACCACTGTAGCAGTGTGGTATGTTCTGAGGTCTGAAAGTGGGTCTTGGGATCCAGCCAGTATTAAGTAGGGCATGTTGGCTGCATCCGTCGACTGCAAATATTCCTCTAGTCCTCAATTGTATTTCAGCATCAGTGTAAACTGGAGTAGGATTGGTGACTGACTAAAACTAGTAGTGGTGACTAGAGTATTAGTATGTCCGGTATCACTCTAGAGACCATTAAGAGTGTGATGAATAGTAGAATCACTGGATCCCTTATGATCACTGACGTCTCATCAGTATTAGTAGATCTTCAGATAGTGGATGGACCAAGCAGTGGGTACTGTATACCACCAAGTAGTCCACACTGAAATCAGTGTAGGGCAGCCTCAATCACTTGGTCCGAAGTAGCCACTGGCACTGAATCTTGTCTTCAGAATCAACTTATAGTTACCCAGGAAAACCTTAGCCTTCACTCTGTTCTCCGCTGCTCTGACACTGTCCACAAGATCAGAGAGCATGGCCAGACGGGATTGGATGATGATCTCTTCGTCTTGTGCAATAGACTTGGTGGTGTTGAGCTCGGAAGTATAACGGTGAAGCTGCTCCGAGTTTCGCTGGATTTCCTGGCTGACACTGGTGAACGTCTGGGCGTTGTCCATCAATGCCAGCAGCCGGCTGATTTGCGTATCAAGGTCATTGGCACTGGCATTCAAGTCATTGAGTAGTTCATAGATGGTCTCGATTGCTTGCGGCAGTTCCGGAAGCTTTTGCAGCTCCACTAGTTCTTGCACCCTTTTATGAAGAGATGGCTTTTTTTGGAGAGACTGCCTCTTTTCATCCTCCACCATTGCCTCGGCCTTTTCCCAGACTTTACTGTCCAAAGACTGCACTCGAGAAGGAAGCGAACTCACATGCTGGTCATAATCAGACCTAAGTAGAAGCCTGGCCTCGTGAAGAATCTGCAGTTCTATTGGGTCCTGCTCTTCAAAATCAAATATATCTGGAGACGGAATGGGAAGACCTTGCTGTACCACCTGGGACTGCGTAGCTTGCTCGTCCACCTGCCGTAGCAACTCTAGGGCATTTGCATTGACATTTGCATTGATATTGTCAATGGGCTCACTTTGAACTGCAAGTTTTGCCTGTATTGGAACCAGTTTCTGCTGCGTCGGTTCGGGCATCTGCAGTAGCAACTTCTTGAGCTGTGCCACCACCTTTTTCCTGGACACTGGTTTACTGGCCTGTAATGGAGCATTTCCAGAAACAAACCCTGGTTCCGTGTTAGATAATTCTCGTGACACTTGTTGGATATGAGAGTCGATTTCCAGAACCTCGTCCCCAGCTCCAGGTAACGGCAAGTGGAGTTTCCTTCGCTTGTTCTGGTGCTCATCGAGACCAGTCACTAGACCAGCAGCAGACTTGATGCTAGTCCTCAGTGTCTTTTCTTTTTCCTTTTTGGGAACACCCTCTCTGAGTCCCTTCACACTGACCTGTTTCTGGAACGCCAGATGCAGCTCCACGTTCAGCACTTCTTCAGCCAGAACATCGTACTTGCCCGGAAGAGGAACGCGTTCATGGGGAATATCAGCATTGTAGTCAAACTCCTTTCGTCTGGCCTTGTTCTTCAGGGTCAAGCTGACGTTTATACCTGCAGCCTTCAACTCGCGTCGTTTCTGGAGCAATGCAATGCGTCTGCTCTCCTCTAGAAGCCGTTCTCGGTCCTTCCTCTTGGCCTTCTTGCCCTGGGTATTAGCAAGCCGGGCCTTGGCCTCCAGGAGCATCTCGCGTTCGTCCTCGTCCATATCCTCGGCATCAGGCCGGGACGGAAGACTCTCAAAGGCGTTTCCTAAGGCCGGAAGCGCCTCGATGCCCGGGCCCGTGAGGTCCACGTTTTCAGCGAGCTCATCATCGCTGGCTCCATTGACGGCCGAGTCCAAAAGCTTCTGGTACCGCTCCACACACTGGGTGGCGGTTCTGCCCATGATCTGCGCCACACTCCGCCATTGGTTGGGCAAGAGCTTGGCGACATCAAGCAACTTGGCATCGTCTTTTTTTTCCCACACATTCTGGCGGATCGAGGGGTTGAGGTACTCGTTCCACCGGGCCTTGGCCTGCTTGGCGGTTTTCTTGGGAAGAAGCGATGCCACACGCGCCCATTGCGTTAGTCCATACTTGGACACTGCTGCCTTGAGGATCTGGTCCTCGACATTCGTCCACACGCCTCCCTTGACATAAATCGGTGGAGCCATCAGTCAGTAGTCGTCCTAGCACTAGTCAGTAGTCAGTACTGGAGTCAGTCAATACTAGGAGTTGGTAGTGGCCGTCCTAGAAGTCAGTAGTAGTCAGTACTAGGAGCCAGTAGTAGTCAGTAGTAGTCAGTAGTAGTCAGTAGTAGTCAGTAGTAGTCAGTAGTAGTCAGTACTTGTAGTAGTCAGTACTTGTAGTGAGTAGCAGCTCTATAGTGAGTAGCAGTAGTCAGTACTTGTAGTAGTGAGGTGCGAAGAGTGCGAAGAGTGCGAGGAGTAGTGGATGGCGGTGCGAAGACTAGTGGACTAGTGTGAAGAGTAGTGAGTAGTAGCGCGCGATACGAGGCCTGATTACGCTGCACTAGTGCGAATGTATCCAGTAGTACCTTCATCAGTGCGACTGCTGGTAGTTGGAGATGGTGTATTGGGGTGCACACAGGCCAGTAATAAACATGTATCTTCATTATCTTTTCATCCCTAATGTTAATAGTTTCTGTCTAGACTACCATCCTAGAACTACTACCATCCTAGAACTACTACCATCCTAGAACTACTAACCAACTGTATATACTACAGACTCAAGTACTGAGACTAGACCACCTTGAACTAGAACTCCTGAGATAGATTTCCTCTTTACACTAGACCAGATCAAGAAACTCAATCTATGGCCCTAAGTTGAGATTGGCCCAATTACTTGGATTCTCACTCTAGCCGAACAGACGTCTATTAATATCACGGTTTATGTTCTAGAGTAATTCCTCTATATAAGGACAATTGACTCCAAAATACGAAAAGAGAATATGATGACGTTGTAATGGAGAAATGTACAATGTAGTTTATTCAAAATCTCCAAAACAGCTTTTCTAGATTTCTACTTTCCACTTTTCTAGATTTCTAGGTTTCTAGTTTCTACTTTTCTAGATTTCTAGATTTCTAGATTTCTACTTTCTACTTTCCTAGATTCCTAGATTCCTAGATTCCTAGATTTCTAGATTTCTCCTTTTTAGAGTCCAAGACGGAGGTCAATCAGAGTAATTTTCCATTCTAGTCATTCAAAATCAAAATAAATGTATAATTTTGAATGACTAAAATTCAAGGAATCGTGTACATTCCAAAAAAAAACAAAAATTCTTCCCCCTGGCCCCATCCATTGTACCATTATACTATTGTACTATTGTATCGTCTTCTCACTCATTCTACTCGCACATAATCTCATTATGCGACATGTCAGTAATGCGTAGAGTACCATACACTCCACCATACACTCCACAATATAGTCTTGCACAATATATACTCCTCATATATTCTACTATACTACTATCTACTATCTACCATATTATACTATAATACTGTACTACTATAATACTGTACTACTGTACTACTATAATACTGTACTACTATACTACTATACTACTATACTACTATACTACTATACTACTATACTACTATCTACCATACTATATTACTACTCATATATTCTACTCATATATATTACTGCACTACTGTACTACTATATTACTATACTACTATCTACTAGACCACTTCACTACTATACTACTATAGGACTATACTACTATAGGACTGTACTACTATAGGACTATACTACTACAGTAGTACCTGGTAATTTCCTACTATACCTACATCACAATTTTTCACTACTTACTTCACTTCTCCACTTCTCCACTTGTCCACTTCTCCACTATAGCACTGCACCACGACATTAATGTACTACTATAGCAGCCAGTTTCTGGACCTCTGGGATCATTCAATACACAAATATTAGTATAGACATTGGTACTCGGATCTATATATCCGAGAAAGTCGTGATGTTCTGACTGAGTATTGGAGACAAGCACACAATTGGTCCAGTTGATGAGCATTTATGGTAAGCTTCAGCAATACATGGTAACTTTTTATACACTAAACTGACTAGTATTGTTTATATGTCTAATTGTCTTATTGTCTAATTGTCTAATTGTCTTATTGTCTAATTGTCTTATTGTCTTATTGTCTTATTGTCTAATATCACTACCCACTATACTACCACATCACTAGACTATTATACCTGTATTGCTGTACTACCACATCTCTATTGCTGTACTGTATACGATCGACCTACCCATTCCAATTCATAATCAGCTATTTGGAAATACTGCACTTTCAGAACTATTACTGACTTCATCCAAACACCCCACCCATTTATGCCCCAATGGCCTATCAGGCTTCAAAACCAGAGTGCTATCCAAAGACTTCTCATCAGTCACTCTCAGTTGACCAGAGACTCTAGTCAATAAGGTGTCAAATTCATCGGGCAGAAGAAACCCAAAGAGCATAGCTCTACTACTACTACACTACTACAGTAGGTATACACTCTACACTACTACAGTAAGTATACACTCTATTCTACTACTAGGGACTACTCTATACACTACTGACTGCACTCAAGGGCACTACCATGAGGTACGCATACGAGTATGACTTGGTATGGATAGATGAGGATTTTGAACAACTGTGATAAGTGAACTTTCCACAAACCAAACCCAAGATCCATCCAAACCCTGTGCTTGATTTCCAAGGTTATGAATGTTCTTGAAACTGTTTCCAGAACTTGTTCCAATATCTTCCATCTTCAAGTTCAGGCCCAGGCGAACGCACATCTGTCACGGGTGTGCCAGGGGTTTAGCCAGAATGTAAGAAATACACCTGCTCAAGGTAACGAAATGGCCAATTCGGCGGAGTTCTCTGATACTGTATAGAGTCCAGGTCTGTATAGAGTCTGTAGTCTCCAGTTGTTAGACCGCCACACTCAAAGTCACCTGACCAAAGAATACTAATAAGTTGTACAGGTGATACAGATTCGCGGGTGGAAGGGTAGACTTGGTGCGGCTGCATGCAGTACAACTCCATTCAATCTCCAGTGGTGTTTAAGAATTTATATTTTATAATTCAAATATAAGAGAATAGAAGTGGACTATGCTATCTTCCACTGTATACAGGCCTACTATCACTAGTAAGTACTTCTACCATCAGGACTATCAAGACTTCGTAGTACCACGCAGAAAACCACTGATTCGGGTCGTTCTGCCCTCTTTTTTTTGTCCAATATAGCTCTACACTTTAAGTACTACTGAGTAACAGGTGCTATTATATGGATTATTGAATTATTGGATTTTTAGATTATTGAATTATTGAATTATTAGATTATTGGATTGGATTATTGGATTGGATTATTGAATTTTTAGATTTTTAGATTATTGAATTTTTAGATTATCGGATTTTTAGATTATTGAATTTTTAGATTTTTAGATTGGATTAGTACTTCCCATGCGCACTGCATAGTCTAGCATTTATCTGCTCTCAATCTATATTGACTGAGTCCTCTACAAGGTACTACTGACTAAGAGCACAGAAAAAGAACTCAAGCAAAGAAATCCTCGTTTCTGATTCAGCTATTAAAAATATACATACATCTTTTTTTCTGGGTCCAGATTTTTTTTTCCGGATTCTGGCGTACATTATACCAGTTGTTGAGGTACTGATCTGTGCGATGTACTTGACTCCATGGACAACCTCAAGACAGCTACGGCCCTAGCTCTAATAGCACAGAAACATATCGTGCTCCAAACTCAAGACTATGTGTCCTGCAGAGAAAGCCTTGTGAAAGTCCTCTCCGAGTGTTTGGGCATCCACGATGTTGTGGAGGTGGATCTACTACACGAACATACGTTTGACCAGTTGGTGGACCGGATGGTGTTTCGCCAGGATGGCCAACAACCTGTTTTGCATGACGTGGTGATCTGGAGAAACCTTGAAAACATACAAATGCCCTTGACCACCCGAATCGGCATTACGACCATTTTTGACCAGTTGGAGAGGTACAACACTCTAGCGTCTCGGTACACAGCCCCCGGAACAGCCCTCAAACTCGGGTCCTACATGATCAAGGCGCCGCAAGTGTCGCTTATCGTGCCGATTTTGGAAACCCACGGCTCGTTTCCCAAGTTGAGCCAGCCGGTGAAAGACCGCTTTTGGTTCTGCCAGAGCTTTACCCTCCGCAACGAACCCGTGCCTGCGGCCCTTTCTCGGGCTGAACTCCTCCGGGCCCGGAAAGACGTCGAGTCGGTCTATGCCAGCGCAGAGATCCAGGAGTACATCTGTTCTCTCTTGGTGTTCACCCGCTCGCACCGGCTCTGTTCATTGGCTCCTCTAACCACCCGCCCCACCCTCCGGGCACAGAAGGGAATCATGCTCTTGGCCAAGTCGCTCGTTGTTTATGGTGAGAGGACTTCTGGGGCCACCAGATTCGTCACTCCGGAGTATATCAAGGTGGCCTTCCGCAAGATCGCCTACTGGCTCGTGGACTGGGAGGCCAACGAGCTCTTTTCTTCCTCGGACGAAACCCTCGAGTTTCAGAGAAGAACAGAGATTGCCATGCTTACGGGCGATTGGTATGGGAGTGAGTGGGAGGGCGTACGAAGATACTTGGATGGCCATGTATCTCTGGACAATGCGCACTCCACCACTGGCTTCACCAACCAGCTAGTGGAGGAGGTTTTACAGACCGTCGCCCCGCCACTATAAAGCCCTTTGGATTTTCTTCACTCGGTGATTCAAGCAATGGAAGTGAATATTCACTCCAATGTTTCTATTTTTCTATGTGGTGGTTTCGGAGTTGGTTCTTAATGCGTGAACAACTACTCAATTTTTGGGTGGGTGTTGATATCTGGATACTACTCAAAGGAGCATCGGAAAACTGGTGTGGAGACTGAGTGGGTGCGAGTTTCTCAATGGCAGAAACTCAAGGCCCAGAGTTCGCATCGCGCTCATTTGCGCACCCTCTCAGAACTGTCTACCTGCACTGGTGATCACTGAGACTATGGCTGACTTGGGAAACTACTGTCTCTGCCTGGAAAGGCTTATTAATCTGACTTATGATCATGGTCAGTATTGGGGAAAGGCCAGAATGGTTATGGGCCATGACTGAGATCAAATCTCAGAAATCCTCATGGCTTCGGCATCGGAAGTTCCAGCTTTCGGTTAGCTTCTGGACTCAGAGTTGAGCTAAGCTTCTTATTGGCAGGGCTATGGAGTTGTTTCTTGGTGGGTTGAAAAGCGGAATCCAGGACTCCAGAAATCATTGGATATTATGACAGGAACCACAGGCGATGAAAATTCAGCAAGAGATTTCGAACTAGGAATATTGAGGTCTTGAACTCATGAAACATTAAAGGCACTGATATGGACTGATGGACTGATGGACTGATGGACTGATGGACTGATGGACTGATGTGGACTCTGACTTCCTATTACTGAACATCCTATAGATCATCAATCAAGTGATCTCTGGACCTTCGACTAATCCCAAGCAGTGCCAGATCATGAGTTAGATCTCTGGATAGTTTACATGGATCTGTTACTTACAATGTGATTCAGCATCTACTTCAGTATCTGATTGGTCTGATGGTATTGGTCTGATCAAAAAACATTGGAGTTCAGAAGTCAAGTTGCAGATCTTCATGGTTGGCCAAGTTGCAGAAGTTAATGCTTCCGAAGACAAAGCTTGAATACTGAGAGCTTCGAAATGGTGAACACATCCACTAGTCAGTCTAGTATCAAGAGGATGAGTCAGTCTCTCAGTCTCTCAGACTAGTAAGACCAAGATTGACCATGACACCATGCCACTACATGACTTACTGACATACCACTACTGACTTACTTATGATGAGTAGATAAGTCTCAGCATAAGAGATACTCAGTCTATTCCTCAGTCTAGTCCTGGTTAGACTGGTAGTCTGGTAGTCTGGTAGTCTGGTAGTCTGGTAGTCTGGTAGTCTGGTAGTCTTTGGTGACTCGAAATGTCGGATTCAACTAAGGGTTCAAGATCAACAAGTTAACTGGACCTACCTATCATTGTCTGGATGATCCTTGAACTCTCTCCTGAACACAAGTCACTGGCCATACTGACTAGTACTGACTAGTTCTAGTCCGAGAATCAGTGATGTGGTCTTTTGGAAGTGGTGAGCAGTTCAAAGCTTTTCTTGGATTTTCCTCTTGATTTGGTTCCCTTGGTTCCTTTCCTGGAGTTCTCTTGAACCCCAGTCTATGAACTATTAGTATCAAGACTACAACAAGAACATTGACCATGTGACTATGACCATTAAGAAAAGAATTCCAAATTTCTGAAGATCATGAAGATTATGACTGGGAACCTGAAGACTGAAAATCATGAAGATTATGACTGGGAACCTGAAGAGTGTATGACTATATGCCGTACCTCGTCAAGAGGTGTTATTTGATCAAGATGTCATTACTTGAAAGGACGATTTTATTGATCTTCAATTTACTGGCCCAAAAAAAGAATCAACTCCGGAAATTTCTGTGTCTATTAGATATGGTACTGTGCTTGTTCTACTCCCCGTCCTGCATACAACGCAGTCTCCTCATGGTACCAGTGTTCGTTCCACGTCAACCACACCTTGAGCTACTAATGTCTTTTCTAGTCCAAAACCTGCACGGATCTAAAGACTCCTTTTTTTCCTTTTTTGATTTCAAGATTCAGATCCATGTGGTGGCCTAGGCACGTGATGTTTACATGTTCAACTCCAGCAGAAGAAGAAAAAGAAGGCCAAAAAATAGCAAAAAAAAGGAAAATACGGAAGTGCTGGGAGTCCTGTATACAGCACACGCTATTTGGCTGTCAATTTTGACATGGCTTTACCTGGTGAAGTGGAGTGCTTACACTGTATTGGTTGACCAATATGGTGAGCACTGAGTACTGCATAGACGGTATGGGACCCCGGAACTGCACCGACAAAGAAGATCCTGCACAAAGGCCCCCTCCACTCCGAAACTTCGCCTTTCCTTCTCTAGGACCCTGAAAATATGACTAAACCTTTTTTTAGCCACTTTTTTGGCCAAATTGGGGCTCTTGTGTTGGCCTAAACTGTGCTGAGGTAGCATGGTGCACGGGTGCAGTACTGTACCCCCCACCACCAACTACTTAACCAGTAAGAGACCCCATCTCTTTAGCCAACAACAGGCTCACATCCCTAAACAATATAAATCTACTTTTACCTATTAATCACTCTAGGATCGATGAATTCATAAGGTGTCCTGCATACAGCACACACCCGTACACCGAATTGGTCGGCGCGCGCTTACATAATCCAACAACTCACCCACTCGCGAACACACGTACCCCTAACATTGCTCCATATCAGCGTCCAAGTACTAGTGTCAAACCCCACAATCAACCAACCACCTTGGGACTTGCACCGCCTACTTCGTTACTTTCTGATAACCAGCTGATCCCCCCTGTTTACTAGTCCGTCTGTTTTTTCCCCAATACTGAACCAGAATGTCCGAAATCCCGATCAACTTCACCCAGTTGACGGAGTTAACCCAATTGGGCATCCAGCCCCAGTCGCTTGACTTCAAATCAACCACCTTAGAGTCCGATCACTATATCTGTGTGCGAGAGAGTGGGGCCCAGGGTAATACCGTGGCCATTGTGGACTTGGAGAAGAACTTTGAGCTCACTAGAAAGAACATGAGCGCCGACAACGCCATCATGCACCCCAAGCAAAATGTGATTGCCTTGCGGGCCAACGGAACGGCCTTGCAGATCTTCAACTTGGACTCCAAGCAGCGGTTGAAGTCTCACACCGTGGAGTCTCCTGTTATGCTCTGGAAATGGTTGAGTGACGAGGTGTTGGGACTCGTGACCGCCAGCAATATCTACATTTGGAATGTTTTTGATGGCACCAACAATGGGCCCGAGAAATTGAGTGACAGACATGCAACCTTGAACAATTGCCAGATCATAAACTTTGTGGCTGAGCCGGCTCTAAATTGGGTTGCCGTTACGGGTATTGCCCAGGAGGACGGAAGAATTGTTGGCCACACTCAGCTTTTCTGCAAGTCCAGAGGTGTTTCCCAAGCCATTGAGGGCCATGTGTGTAAGTTTGCCCAGATAAAGTTGAATGGTGCTTCGGTGCCTACCAAGGTCTTCTGTATTGGAAACAAGGCTTCTTCCGGCCAGGGCAACTTGCACATTATTGAGATTGACCATGTTGAAGGCAATCCTCCTTTCCCCAAGAAAACCGTGGACATTTTCTTCCCTCCTGATGCTTCCAACGACTTCCCTATCAGCTTGCAAGCGTCCGACGAGTACGGAATCATCTACATCTTGACCAAGTACGGTTTCATCCACTTGTACGACATCGAGACTGGCTCCAACTTGTTTGTCAACAGAATCACCGCAGACCCTGTGTTTACGGCGGCTCCCTACAAGAACGGCACCGGTATCATCACCATCAACAAGCTGGGTCAGGTTTTGGCCGTGGAGGTGGACAAGAACAAGATCATCCCTTACGTCTTGGAGAAGTTGTCGGATGTGCCTCTTGGCTTGTCGCTTGCTTCTCGTGGAGGGTTCCCTGGAGCTGAGAACTTGTTCAACCAGCAATTCCAAAACTACTTAAACCAAGGAGACTATGCCAATGCTGCCAAGATCGCTGCTTCTTCTGAGCAATTGAGAACTCAGGACACCATCAACAAGTTGAAGCACATCACCTCGCAACCGGGCCAGATTTCTCCTATTTTACAGTACTTCTCCACTTTGTTGGACAGAGGCTCGTTGAACAAGTACGAATCCGTGGAGCTTGCCAAGCCTGTTTTGCAGCAAGACCGTAAACCGCTTTTCGAGAAGTGGTTGAAGGAAGACAAGTTGACTTCTTCTGAGGAATTGGGAGACATTGTCAAATCGTACAACGACACTGCTTTGGCTTTGGCCGTTTACATTCGTGCTAATGTCAACATCAAGGTGGTGTCTTGTTTGGCTGAGTTGGGCCAGTTCGACAAGATCTTGCCCTACTGTCAAAAGGTCGGCTACGAGCCTGACTACACCAACTTGATCCAGAACTTGGTGCGTGTCAATCCCGACAAGGCCAGCGAGTTCGCCACGTCTTTGTTGGCAAATGGAGAAACCAGCTTGAACGTCGAGAACATTGCTGACTTATTCTTTTCTCAAAACTACATTCAACAAGGTACTGCTTTCTTGTTGGACGCTTTGAAGAACGACTCTCCTGCAGAGGGCCACTTGCAAACCAAGCTTTTGGAAACCAACTTGTTGCAGGCACCCCAAGTCGCAGATGCCATTTTGGGTAACCAAATGTTCAGCCACTACGACAAGCCAAGCATTGGAAAGTTGTGTGAGAAGTCTGGCTTGTTCCAGAGAGCTTTGGAGCACTACGACGACTTGAAGGATATCAAGAGAGTCATCGTGCACACCAACGTGTTGCCTGCCGACTGGTTAGTGTCTTACTTTGGCCAATTGAGTGTCCAACAGTCCATGGCATGCTTGAACGAATTGATGACCAACAACTTGCAACAAAACTTGCAGGTTGTGATTCAGGTGGCCAGCAAGTACTCCGACTTGCTCGGTCCTTTGAACTTGATCAAGCTTTTT
This sequence comes from Metschnikowia kamakouana, assembly GCA_002374535.1. Classification (NCBI taxonomy): domain Eukaryota; kingdom Fungi; phylum Ascomycota; class Pichiomycetes; order Serinales; family Metschnikowiaceae; genus Metschnikowia; species Metschnikowia kamakouana. The sequence continues at coordinate 153,619 of NKZX01000680.1, forward strand.
GAGTCTTACAAGTGTAACGAGGGCTTGTCGTACTACTTGTCGAGAATCGTCAACTTGACCCAAGATCCTGATGTGGTTTACAAGTACATCGAGGCTGCTGCTAAGACTGGCCAGATTAAGGAGATTGAGAGAGTTGTTAGAGACAACAATGTCTACAATGGGGAGAAGGTCAAGAATTTCTTGAAGGAAGCCAAGCTTGAAGACCAATTGCCCTTGATTATTGTCTGCGACAGATTCAACTTTGTCCATGATTTGATTTTGTACTTGTACAAGAACAAGTTCTACAAATTTATCGAGGTTTACGTTCAACAAGTGAATTCTGCTAACACTCCCCAAGTTGTTGCTGGTCTTTTGGACGTGGACTGTGACGAGACCATCATCAAGAACTTGTTGATGTCTGTCTTGGGCAGAGTCCCTCTTAAGGAGTTGGTAAGTGAGGTGGAGAAGAGAAACCGTCTCAAGATCTTATTGCCATTTTTGGAAAAGACCTTGGAGGGCGGATCCACCGACCAGGAAGTGTACAACACTTTGGCTAAGATTTACATTGACTCCAACAACAGCCCCGAAAAGTTCTTGGAGGAAAATGACAACTACGACACTTTGTCTGTGGGTAGATACTGTGAGAAGAGAGACCCATACTTGGCATACATTGCCTACTCCAAGGGTGGCAACAATGCCGAGTTGATCAACATCACCAACGAGAACAAGATGTACAAGTACCAGGCCAGATACTTGTTGGCCAAGTCGGACTTCCTGTTGTGGGAAACCGTTTTGTCTTCTGACAACGAGCACAGAAGACAACTCATTGACCATGTGATCTCGACCGGTATTCCCGAGTTGAGTGACCCTGAGCCTATTTCCATCACCGTCAAGGCCTTTATGGAGAACGACTTGCCCCAAGAGTTGATCGAGCTTTTGGAGAAGATCATCTTGGAGCCTTCTCCTTTCAACGACAACACTTCGTTGCAGGGTTTGTTGATTCTCACTGCAATCAAGGCAGACCCTACACGCGTTGCCAACTACCTCGAGAAATTGGACAAGTACGATGTGGAGGAGATCGCTCCCTTGTGTATTGACAACGACTTGCTCGAGGAAGCCTTCTATGTCTATGACAAGTTTGAGATGAGAAACCAGGCCATGAAGGTTTTGGTGGAGGACATCATGTCCCTTGACAGAGGAGAACAGTATGCCGAGAAGTACGACACCTCCGACTTGTGGTACCAATTGGGAACTGCACAATTGAACGGGTTGCGTATTACGGAGGCAATCGACTCTTACGTCAAGTCCAAGAACCCAGAGAACTTTGAGCAAGTGATTGAAATCTCCGAACGTGCAGGCAAAGAAGAGGACTTGATTCCATTTTTGGACATGGCCAGAGAGACCTTGAGAGAGAGCGTGATTGACAATGCATTGATCAACTGTTACGCTTCTTTGGACAAACTTTCGGAAATCGAGAAGTTTGTGGCCGGCCCCAACGTGGCTGTTTTGGAGGATATTGGTGACAAGTTGTTCGAGGCCAAGAACTACAAGGCCGCCAAAATCGTCTACTCGAATGTTTCCAAATACACCAAGTTGGCTACGACTTTAGTGTACTTGGAGGACTACCAGGGAGCAGTGGACTGTGCCAGGAAGGCCTCCAACACCAACGTGTGGAAACAGGTCAACAGCGCATGTATTGAGAACAAGGAGTTCAGATTGGCACAAATCTGTGGTTTGAACTTGATCATCGATGCAGACGAATTGCCTGAATTGGTCAAGACCTACGAGACCAATGGCTACTTCAACGAGCTCATTGCACTTTTTGAAAGTGGTTTAGGCTTGGAGAGAGCTCATATGGGTATGTTCACAGAGCTCGCCATTCTCTACTGCAAGTACAGTCCGGAGAAGGTGATGGAGCACTTGAAGTTGTTCTGGTCGAGAATCAACATTCCAAAGGTTTTGACTGCGTGCGAGGAAGCTCACTTGTACCCCGAGTTGATTTTCTTGTACTGCCACTACGAGGAGTGGGACAATGCAGCATTGACCATGATCGACAAATCCGAGGTGGCCTTCGACCATTCGTCCTTCAAGGAAATCATTGCCAAGGTGTCCAACTTGGAGATCTACTACAAGGCCATCAACTTCTACATGGCAGAAAACCCCACTCTTTTGGTGGACTTGTTGTCGGTGTTGAGTCCTAAAATCGATTTGCCAAGACTCGTCAGAATGTTTGTCAAGTCCGACAACTTGCCATTGATCAAGCCATTCTTGATTTCCGTGCTTGACAAGAACAACTCCATTGTCAACAGTGCATACCATGACTTGTTGATTGAGGATGAAGATTACAAGTCGTTGCGGTCGGCCGTGGAGAATGAGTCGGCCAATAGATTCAACTCGTTGGACTTGGCTGAGAGATTGGAAAACCACTCGCTCATTTTCTTCAGACAAATTTCTGCTACGCTCTACACCAAGCACAAGAAGTTTGCCAAGGCTATTTCCATCTTGAAGAACGACAAATTGTGGGCCGACTTGCTCAAAACAGCAGCACTCTCCAAGTCCACCAAGATTGCCCATGAGCTCTTGGACTACTTTGTGGAAACCGGAAACTACGAGTGTTTTGTGGCACTCTTATACGTTGCCTATGACTTGATCGAGTTCGACTATGTTCTCGAGTTGTCGTGGTTACACAACTTGGGTACGTTCATCAAGCCGTTCGAGATCTCATATGCTTACGAGAACCAAAAACGCTTGAATGAAGTGTATGCCGACTTGCAAAAAAGAAAGAACGACGCCAGCCCTGCAGACGAGAGTGTGGGCCAGCCCTTGATGATCACCAATGGATCCATGATGGGCCAGAATACCGGCTTGGGCTACCAACCCACGGGCGCCGGCTTTGGAAACGCCTTCTAGATCTCAGAGCCTTTTCGTGGTTGATTGGGGCTCCGAGTTCAAGTAAGATGTTATTAAAATAAATGTTTATCACTAAGACCGATCCAGGACGTCCTTCAGGTCTGACATCCACTCTCATACTACATTCTCTCAGTCTATCTAAGATACCTACACTCTTCCGGATATCTCTACAGTATGATATCTATAGACTAATACTGAACCAGTAATCTATTTTAAGCAATCTTGGTGATCAACTTACCCTTGGGCTTTTCCTCCGTGAACAACTTGTGCCAGGTGGTAGGAACTTGAGAAAGTGGGCTCTTCTCCTTGGACACGTCCGCCAAGTAGTAGCCATCCGTTGACAAAGTGCCTTGTTTCACAGCACCAGTGATATCCTGGATTGCTCCGCTAAACTCGTTGACAAAGTCAAACACAATGAACCCTTGGATCGAGAGCCGGTTCAGAATGACCTGGAACCAGTCTTTGACCCAGGACTTGGACGTATCGTTGTAGCCCGCAATGGAGCCACAGGCAATAACACGGCCATACCTCTTGACGTGGCCAAGAGCAAAGTCCAAGAAATCTCCGCCCACATTATCAAAGTAAATGTCCACAAAGTCCGAGCCGATGATCTCGTGCAATTGCTCCTTGTAGTCAGCATCTCTATAGTTGACACAGTAGTCAGCACCCAAGGACTTGACCCACTCGACTTTTTCCTTGGAGCCGGCCACTCCAATGACCTTGGAGGCCTTGAACAAGTGCTTGGCAAGCTGCACGGCCATGGACCCTGTGGCTCCAGATGCGGCCGATACCAACACCGTTTGGCCTTCTTGAATCTGGCCGATTTTCTTCAAGCCAAAGTATGCAGTCAAGCCGGTAAGTCCAATGGTGGACAAGTACATTTCCGAAGGAATGGAGCGGTCGACCTTGGCGGTGAGCTGGGCTTCATCGACCACCAACTGCTCTGCCCAGCCAAGAAGCCCCACCACCCAGTCGCCTTTTTGGTACTTTGAAGATTTGGATTCGAGCACCTCAGCCAAGCCCAAGGATCTGATCACCTCGCCTTGTTCAATGGGGACGTAGTAGGTTCTGGAAGCATCCTGGTTGGCGCCAATCCAGTTTCTCTGTGTGGGGTCATTGGAGAAGTATAAGAGTCTGACCTTCACTTGGCCGTCTTTAAGCTCTGGGAGCTCGACGTTTTTGATTTCAAAGGTGGACGAGTCCTGGTCCCAGGTCAAGTTGACATCTTGCGTAGGAGGAGTTTTGAGGAGAATCTGGGAGACCATTATAATGTTTCTGAGTTCAGTTGGATAAACTTTGGCTTCAATTTTGGTTTGTTTGAATTTGACTTTCAGATTTGAATTTGACTTTCAGATTTGAATTTGACTTTCAGCTTCTCAATCTGGACGGTTGTTGGATTTCAAATAACTGGAAGTGTCGGAAGCATCGGTACTATAATTAGGTGCAACTGACGTAAGCAGACTGGAGCAACTATTCGCGCACCTGCAGAATGACCTCCATCGGCCACCGTGAACCCTTTCATATACCGACCACCAATCACAGTCCAACTCCTTGCAGACAACTAAAAATAGAAAAGCAGCCATTTATAAGCAGCCATTTGTAAGCAGCCATTTGTAAGCAGCCATTTGTAAGCAGCCATTTGTAAGCGGCCATTTATAAACAATGTTTGATTGTAGACCAATTAGAGCTTAGTATCAAGTCATCACATCAAGGTATCTGGCACGTAGTGAGCAGTGATCAGCAGTAGAATGATCAGCAGGAAATCAACAGTAAATCAACAGGAAATCAACAGGAAATCAGCAGGAAATCAACAGGAAATCAACAGGAAATCAACAGGAAATCAACAGGAAATCAACAGGAAATCAACAGCAAATCAACAGCAAATCAGCAGGAAATCAACAGGAATTCAACAGGAAATCAACTCAAGGATTACTCGATTAAGCCCTTTCCGTGCATGTAGCGCACGATCTTGTGGAAAACTCCAATGATGTCCTCGAGGTCGGTTTCACAGAGCATGGCTTGAATGGTTAGGCTGTGCGATTGGTCTCCAGCAGTACAGTGGCATGTTTCCACCTGCAGGTTGTCACAGACCAATTCCACTTTGTAGGAAGAGTTGGAGAACGCCCACGTCACGTGACGACACTGTAAGTCCCGGGAAACCGATACTAGCGTGTGTGTAGAAGGAGAGCCTAGAACCTGGCCCAAGGTGGTGGCCTGCACCTGGTCGAAAAGATGGTGTTTCCAAAGCACGTGCACCAAGCACAGGCGGACCTTCTCTGCAAACCGCTGCAAGCCCTCTGTTTCATCTTTGTTTTGGAGATGTTTCAGGTACTGGTCTAGCGGCACGTACACTGGCGTAGTGTAACGGAACACATGCCAGGGCCGGGCCTGCACACGGTCCTTTTGTTCGGCATTGTATCTCCGGAGAATGATATAATGAGGAGTAGCAAACCTCCCCTCCCCCGGAGTGAGGATATCAAACCTTAGTCCAAGGAGGGCATCCTCTTGAGTATCGTACAAGTGCAGGTTAATGGGAAAAGCCGTGATTCCGCCAAACCGCATGATACTTTCCGTCAAGGCCACATGGCCTGCGGTGGCTTTAAGCAGGATGGTCTCTAGGATGCGTTTGGAGTCCAGAGAAGCCAGAGGATTTTGGCCAATGGGGATTTCGGGAAAGTACTTGCTGATGGACGGATCAAAGTACGAGTAGTGGATCAAGGCTGGGGTATCGTCAGTATCATGAGGTACCGGTTTCATGGGAGCCACGTTAGGCTTGGCGAGCTTCTTGTGGGAGCTTTCGGCCTCAAAGGCCCGGACTTCCCGCTGGAGCTGATCACGTGTCTGTGCAAGGATCTTGACCTCTGCCTCGAGGCCATTGATGTCTTGATCCAAGTGCTGGATCTGCGTTTCCACCGACATGTTGGAGTGAGAAGAAGCGCGGTCACGTGTAAACAGACCCATAGATAAGGTTCAGATGGATCATCCGAATGCATGTTTTTTTTGGTGATGGTATAATTATTTTGTGATTCCGTGGATTACTATTTCTGGGCACGGATGTTTATGGGCTGGACAGAATGGACAGAATGGATAGAGACAGAATTAGACAGAATTAGACAGAATGGACAGAGACAGAATTGGACAGAGACAGAATTAGACAGAATGGACAGAGACAGAATTAGACAGAATGGACAGAGACAGAATTGGACAGAGACAGAATGGACAGAATTAGACAGAATGGACAGAGACAGAATTGGACAGAGACAGAATGGACAGAGACAGAATTGGACAGAATTGGACAGAGACTTTCGCACACAATACGCTGTCATATAACCCACACTAAAAGACACACTGAGAGTCAGAAAACCTATAAACCACCTACGCTTCTAAATGGCCAAGATGTAAATTACTACGAAGACTGCATATAATCAACAACGACTGTATATAACCAATAACGACTGCATATAATCAACAACGACTGTATACAATTGACAAAGACTGTATATGACTGTAGAATATGGAGCTATGGATTATTAAAGTCTTAATAGAAGTCTAAGCACCAGTCTATGCAGGCTATAGGGAAGTATAGCAGTTTATGGACTGGAGCAATCCGGTATATAAGACACGGTCCTGCACACAGCACAGACTTCCCGTCAACTGTGATTGACTACAAGACATTCTGTATTAGTCAATCTCTCGCTACTCACCTTTTCTCAGATACCACCCCATAGCTATTAATTAGAGTCAATCAGCCAGGAAAAAGAAACAGTAGTCTCATTATGGGCATAATAGTCAGAGTCCTAATAGTAGTGTACTCTAGACATGTGACTATGGGTATATTTAGGTTCCAGACTGTATAGGCAGATGAATAGAGGTGTATCAAATCAATAGTACACTATTACTAATCCAGAAGTGGTATTAGCCAAACCCCACCACTTTGGAAATGTACGTTTCAGAGTTGGGCCGGCCTGTATATAAGGCCAGAATCAAAGTCACCAGGATCAGAGAAATACGCTACTCTAAAATGTGGAGTGGAGAAGAGTACAGTACTGTATGGGCTAGAGAGTAGCACACTCCTGCATATAACAGTGCCCTATGGCTATTTGACTCCAGAGTGCTCATTCAGCTTCGCCGTGTCTTGAACTGATCAATTATACATTTTTGTCTACATAAGATACTTTGTATCAGATTTCTAGAGCTATTTTTTTTTGGTGGTGCACGGGTGTCCTATTGCTGCAAATCACACCCAACTCAATCTAAACCCAAATTCAGGCCTGTTCAAAACTCAGCCTGATTGTTTGATTCTACCACACTGTATATTGTAGTAGAAGATATTAGAGTACAGGATAGTGCAGCAGAATATGTCACTATAGGTTACTAGATTAGTGCAGTACTGCATACTACTCTAGTTTGTTCATACTCTTAGTGTATTCGTATGACTACTCTTCTGGTGTATGCCTAATACTCTTGACTATTAATGTAGCGGTTAAAAAGACTTTAGTCGAACTTGTCATTACCCTCGGAATGGTCACGTGATCGGGCCCGTCTCCTCGTAACCACCCACACAAACAACTTATAGACTTCTCCATGATACATATTAATGGCGAAATTCAGGTGATTCTAATACTGCAAACCTTTTTTGAAAATCGTTTTTTGTGGGGAGGATGAAACGACCTGAGTCAATAGGTCGGAACTGGATATAAGCCCCGGAACTGGATATACGCCCCGGAACTGCCGCTTGCACCCTCGGAATAGGAGTGCGTCCTAGTAGCAGCCCACACCAAATCAGCGGAATCAAATAGTCTAGGCTATATATCTTCAACTACAGATTTACATTGGATTTGCAACTATATGAGATGACTTCACATCAATAAATCCATTCACTGTGGCTAGAATTGCACGATAACCGTCGCTGGAAGCCTGTATATAGTATTTGCGTGTATGTATATAATATTTTCGTGTATGTATTTGAATAATGCCTATTTATGGCCGTACTAATGGGTATCGGCCATTAGAATCCTGGCTAGCCAGGTTTGTTTGGAGGGTTCTATGTACGAGCGTGCGCTATATGCAGGACAGCAGATCTTATCATGAGTACACGACAATAAAATTAGATTACAAGACTCACTAGTAATATTGTGAGATTATAGTGAATCGTCTCTTTAAAAAGCTCTTTAAAAAGCTCTTTAAAAATCTTTTGGACTCTTGTGGCGTATATACTTGGGTACTCAGGCCACTGTGCACATGCACGACCAAGTAGTCAGCCCCTGTGGGCGGATTTCTCCAGCTAGAAGCCCTGGAAGCCTATAAAAAGAATATTTGCTAGCAATCTCTAGTACCAGCACTCTGATCCATACCACCATTGTATCCAGATTACTCATCCTATCTTCCGACCGCTACCCTCCCTCCTTATATGCCATACTATTTAGTGCCTCTAGAGCTGGGGGTATATAATACTGTGTATATTAGCCGAGTATATTAGCTGGGTATCTTAGCTGGGTATAGTAGCTGGGTATAGTAGCTGGGTATAGTAGCTGGGTATAGTAGCTGTGTATACAAGGGCTGGATACATAATAGCTGGATATAAGGGTGTCATAGTATGTACTTTAGGTGTATATATCTAGTAGTGTATATAGTGCTAGTCTAGCCTGACTTGTAATGTAGGGTGACCGAAACCAGCTATTAATAAATGGTTTTTTCCGTGCATGAATTGCTTTTACGTACGGCTCGTAATTGCTTATGTCCATTGTTGCGACAATATGGTTATCAGTCGCTTCAGGGTTAGCGAGGATGTTTTAGGTGACTTGCCCAATTTCTGATTTATGTGACAAGAGGTGAATTTCCTTATTGGGCCAAGGCAAGAATTCCGGCTCAACCCTTTGCCATAGTAAACCATGGTCTCCAGTTTTTCCGGTTCGGCTGCCTCCATTTCCTGCTCGTGTAACATTCTAATCTCTCACTCTGTTTACCTTGGCACGTGAGCGCTCGCTTGCCGGAACTCGGCCAAGAACAGCAAAGGCAGTCGAAACACGGCTGAGACGGGGGACTGTGCCCGGGGCTCCTAACCACCCGTGTCCTAATCGGGAAGCGGTATTTACCCAACATCCAATCATGTCCCTCTCTCGTTTCCCTATGCTGAAGCCGTCTAGGCCACTACATCTCTGGGCCAGGTGTCTCACCTCAAACCTGCACATATCTTGCAGCGAGGCGAATCGCAGCTTCTGACGCACCTTTCTTGCTCGATAAGGTAATCGATAAAAATAAGATCAAACAATGCACATATCTCAAACCATAGCAACTTCTGTAGGGACCACCCCGTAGTTGGGTTTGGGGCCGAGTGCATAGAAGAAGGGGCTTGGCCTTTTGACACAAACACAAAAAGCCCCGCTTCTCACAAATATATAAACCCCCCGCCTGCCCCCATTTTTTTCCCCTGTGTTTTGTATTTGCCTTGGCTTTTAGCCCATACCAGCCTGGTGCTCATCTGCTGTGTGAGATATATATATATGAAACTGCGAATACGCACGCCTCTTTTCTCCGTCCCTTCCTGTTTCTTCCATCTTCACCCACCCCTTCATTTCACCACCACCCACCCCTTCATTCCATCTCCACCATCCCTTCATCCAAAATCACCCACCCGTTTTGGCCAATTCCCTTGTCGGTTTTCTCTGGCTTTTCTGGTGTTCTGGTGTTTTGGTAACTGGTGCCTGGTGTTATGTTCTCCAGTACGCAAGTGCTTGCTGGCTTGCTCCTGCTACTGGTTGTTTGGGCAGTTGCCCTAGACCTATGTTCGTCTGTGAACTTGGGCCTGAACTCTTTGTCCAATGAGTACATGTCCAATGGCCTCTGCTCTGACCATTGTCTGGGCCTAGGCTTTTCGGCCGCCATTACTCAGAATCATTTATGTTACTGCTCCAATGCCGTGCCGGCAGACACTGTGTCTTTGAGCCAGTGCAACACGGGCTGTCCGGGCTATAGCCAGCAGGAGAACTGTGGCGGTAAAGGTCTATTTGGGTATATTAGAATCGGCAATCCTTCTACATCGCTGGCACTGTCGCTGGCAACGTCCAAGACTGAGTCCCTGGTTGAGTCTGATCCTACTTCTCTGTCCACCCTGACGACTTCTCTGACTCTGAGATCGACTTCTCTGACGCTGACTTCTCTGACGCTGACGCTGTCCTCCCAGTCTCTGACGCTGTCCCCTAAATCATCGCTGCAAGCCCAGGATTCGACCACTTCGCTGCTGGAAGAAAGCAGCTCCGAATCCAGCCCAAGCGCCGACTCGCTGGCGAGAGACCCCTCTTCTCTGGGGCCGGTAACGCTGGATGCCTCGCTGGCATCCAAATCGTCGAACAGCGGAATGATAGCCACCACCGTGGTGTCCATAATGACCGTGAATGGGTCTACCACTGCAAGCGTCTTGACCAAATACATCACCGAGACACCGCTGGCCTCAGCCTCGGCCTCGGCCTCGCCTCTGCATGTGAGCAAGTCTAAACAATCGTTTTTCGACTCCAAGGGTAAAGTTGCCGGTACCTTTACTGCGGTGGGCGTGGTAGTGGCTGCGCTATTGTGCACGCTTCTCTACTGCTGCTGCTTTGGAGCGTGGAGCCACCGCAGAACTTACGATGACGAGATGCAAAACACTTCGGATGAATCGCTATTCACCAACGAGAAGACTGTGGCTCATTCGGGCAACCTGCAGACTCCCACGTCTGTTCCGATCAAGCGCAACAGCTCCAGCAAGTCCATTCTCTCCATCTTCAATACAGCCGCAGGGCCCAATGGAGCCGCGGCGTCTTCGATGGGCCGGTCTCTTTCGAAAAAGAAGCTCAATCCACGCAACGAGCCGGCTCAGGGTGACCCCATGATGTTCTCCATCATGGAGTACGATAACGTGATGAATCCGGCTTTAGATGTGCCCAGCGAGCATAATATGTCCAAGGTGTCTCTAAATGACGATGAGGACTACTCCAACGCCTACCAGGATCGGGCGTTGCACATTGCCAACCCGGAGTAACATCCATCCGCCTTGCATTATATATTATAAATCACTCTGTGACCCCAAACCTCATTCCCAAGCCTTAGTCTTTTGGCACGGAGCTCTTGTTCTTATAATGAGGCTGCTTCTCGTATGCATTGGGCCCAGTTTTCGTAGTCTTCTCTTTCTTGTGTTTATGATTACAGCAGCCTTTGGAGTCTTTGGAGTCTTCTTTATCCGACTCATCGCTGGAATCCAGGGAACTGCTCAGAGACTCATCGGAGCTCTCGCCAAATTCCCGTTGGGGGTGGAAGATGCAGCAGATCTTGGACTTCTTCTTGCCCATATCTTCATTGTCCACCACATCCTCAGTCCAGCGCACTCTGGATGTAGATCTGGGGGGTTGGGAGGATTGCTCTTCTGTGCCCGGGGCAGAGGGCCTTAGATGCAAGACCCGGACGGGTTCCTGTTGCACCTGGGTCCGAGAGGCTCGGGTATTTGTGTGTGAATGCATCAGTAGTGGTTTTGTAGAAGTGTAGTTGCTTCGAGTCAGCTTAGTCAGGAAGCGTAGTCAGGAGGCGTGGTGTGTAGATGACTAGTCCTGTATAGAAAACCGCCGAATAAGTAAGCAGGCAGGTTGTGTAAGATGTCAAGTCTTTTCCTATGAGTAATGTTTGGGCTCTCTACTGTGGACTGTACCGGGACTGTACCGTTTGTAGAAGCCTGGAGTTGGAGTGAGTGCGTGGCTAGGTACAGGCCGTTGCGTAGCGAGAGTGACTATATGCAAGAGAATCAGTACACTGGAGGGCTTCCGTGAGCAGTCGCCCTCCACACCAGTCTTCATCCTGTCCTTATCCAGCCTTAGCCCCAATAGTCTTACCAGAGCCACGCCACACCATTTTTAATACCCATGACTGATTTGCTCACCACTAACAATAGAAGCCCAAGAATCACAACGCCAAGCAATTGCCCCTGTGGGATGTCACGTGTCTTCTGGCAACACCCGCCCCCTTCGCCCCAATAGTTTAGATTGTTTGAAGTGGTGTCTAATTGTACGCGGAGATATTGTGGTAGTCACTGTTAGCGTGCGCTATGTCCTGGCCACACTAATAAAGTGTGCGAGCAAAAAGGCCATGCGTGGATGGGGTGGGATGGGCGTATACAGGAGACGGAGTGTTTTGTTGCGGTCCAGACCGTCCAGTAATACCAGTCTAGTAATACCAGTCTAGTAATACTAGTCTAGGAAAGGAAGGAAGGAAGGAAGGAAAGAGAGCAGCCAAGCACAAGGTTAGAAGTGTAGCAGGACTGGGGATTATATGCCGGGCCGTTGCACGGGGAAACAGCCCCACAGAAAAAAGAGTGGATACAAGAAAAGAAGTTGGATACAGGAAATGGGCCGGGAACCAGAAAAACCGTTGCCCATGCCACAACGTCACCGTCACTGCACAACAATATACACAGTCCTCGCTCTGTTTATATAGGCGGGGACCCTTGGCATGTATGGTCTCCAGCCATGGCATGCCCCAGACGCTTTATATGCAGAGGTCGCTCATCTCTCAGGCGGTGCAGGCATGTTCGCGCTCTGTCGGGGCTGTGTGGGCTTTATGAGATCGCTTCCTGCAGTCGGCCATTGATTAACGGCATGCGCGGCGTGCTTTGTGCAGTTTGCTTGGCACGTTATTCTTCTTGGCATTTGCCGACTCGCTGGGTATATCTAACCCCTTGTTTTCTGTGGGTGTGAGTTTTACCTACTTTACTTAACCAAGCGTTTTCTTCCATCCTCCGCCTTTTGACTCATCGCTTCTTCTCCATTTAACTGCTGCTCTTTTTTCCAGATCCGGCTCCAAGATCGGCTTTTCCAGCACCTTCAAAATGTCCATCAACTATAACGTACACCCCGTGTCGTACTTGAACGCTACCTCCGACAAAAACTTCGAGGGCGATATTGGCTTTGACTTGGACGTGCTTTCAGATGTGGTTTCAAACTCTCCTGCACAGTCCTCCAACGGCTCGCCGCTGGCGTCGTTTTCCTCCCAGTCTTCGGCTAACTCGCCTATTCAGAGCACCCTGGTCATGAAGACCTTTCATGCCGACAATTACTTGGACCACCAGAACCCCCGCTATGCCAACCCTTCGTATGTGCCTACGGTTGTGAAATCCGAACACACAAACTATGGGCCTGAACCCATCAACTTCCATGGTCCTCCTTCCAACAACAACAACAACAACAACATGCACGCCCAGCCTTCCAATATCCACGGCCAGTCCGCCAATATTCTCGGCCAACCCACCTCCCAGTCTGATGCTTACAAGAAGCCCCGCAAGACGTACCAGAAGGTGCGTGACGCTGACTTGAAGGGTCCGTTTATCTGTAAATGGGGTGGCTGCTCCATGATCTTCGAGGTGGCCGAACGCTTGTATGACCACTTGTGCTACGACCATGTTGGCAGAAAATCGTCCAAGAACTTGTCCTTGACTTGCTGCTGGGATAACTGTGGTGTGCTGACCATCAAACGTGACCACATCACCTCCCACTTGCGCGTGCACGTGCCGTTGAAGCCGTTCCTGTGCACGCTCTGCGCCAAGAGCTTCAAGAGACCCCAGGACTTGAAGAAGCACTCGAGAGTGCACGAGGAAATGCACCAGCGCGGCCTAAAAAAGGCCCAGAGAAAGCTCGAAAAAGACGGCTTTATGAAGACTGAGATACTTGATGCAGACAATAGAAAGAGACCCAACGACAGTGTCTTGCCTCAGTACAACATGCCGGTCATCAACGGTATCCTCAACGACTTCAACTTCTACGGCTTCAACGACGGCAACAAGAAGACCCGTGTTGATCCCATGTACAACATGGACATGTACAACCGGCTCAATGCGTTCGAGGACCCCAACGCCAACGGCCAGCACCTCAACCCGGCGCCCGTCAACTACCAGCAGCCGAACCAGAACATGGCACAGCAGCAGGCCTCTGTACAGCACCAGAACCATGTACCGGCCATGAGTCAGACAAACCTCTACGAAGCAGAAAAGTTCTTCAACAACTTGTCTTCTTCGATATACATGCAATATCAGAACTTGGGTGCACCTCAGGGCTCGCAGGCCTCGCAACTACAGGCAGTCAACCAGCAACCATACTACCCTCCACTCTCACAGTTCCAGCCCAAGGCCAACCACGTGAGCGACATTTTCGTCAACAACCACCATTCTGGCCCTGCTCACATGTACCCCCAGATCAAGAAGGAGTACGGCGACATGTACCAGAACAACAACCTTCCGGTTTCGGTGGACTATGGCGGAGTGAGCAATACGCAGAGATCCGGAAAACCCGGCCAGCGTGTCGAACAAGAGTCGGAGCAAGACTCCGAGAGCGATAGTGAGGCAGGCCCCAACGACGTTGACAGCATCAACAGCGAAGACACTCTCGACGCTTTCAAGAATCTCACGTTGCAGGGCAAACCGTTTGATGCCGAAGCAGTGCTGAAACACCAGGAGTTGATTGAGATGGTGCACGAGTACATCATTTCCGAGTTGAAGAGACTTGCCGAGAAACAAACGGCCGAAAAGAAGACTGAGGATAAGCCTACCGGGAAGGACCAGGTGCCATTATACCCCACGATTTCGGCATTTTAAGCTGGCACTCTAGTCTAACACGAAGCATGAAGCATGGACGTTTTCGACCCTTTTCAGTTCCCCCCCGCCGCTGGTTTGCATGGATGTATTTTTTTACTTGTTTATTAATGATTTGCCAGAAAAAGAAATGAATGAATGGTTATGTTATTTATTACTCTATTACCAGAATCTCTATGACTCTAATGCATTCACATGGCGGATCAGGTAAAGTCACCTCCAAATGGAGATGACAATGTAGATCTTGAGAAGCGGTGGAAAAAACGAAAGCCAACTCTGGAACGAATGTGGAGATCAAGGACCAAGTTCTTCGTGGCCACCTTGTAAGATGACCCTCGGAATGGTCACGTGACCGAGCCCCGTCTCTTCATATCTGTTCACACAAACAACTTATAGACTTTTCCATGGTTCATATTAATGGCGAAATTCAGGTGATTCCAATAGAACAAATCGTTTTTGGAAATCGTTTTTTGTGGGGAGGATGAAACGACCTGAGTCAATAGGTCGGAACTGGATATAAGCCCCGGAACTGCCTCTTTGGGCACGCACCCTCGGATCTGGCCAACCACAATAAATATCGATATATCTACGTACCTAATGGACCGTTTTTTACTAAAATAAGTGTAGAGACTACAATATGCATAAACCAGGTACATCCTGCCCAAAAACGGGTTAAGAAAGTCTCTCCACAGTACTACACTACATCACACTATAATTGGAGTACTATGCAGGAAACCGAGTTACTAGTCACTACACCATCTGATCGTCATACTACAATATTAGGTTATGGATCTATTTACATCTATCTATATACATTGTAGGACGCTAGAAAATACGCGAGATGACCCCGGATCCCACCACATCGAGGCCATTGTAGAGCACGAGGTTCTGGCCTGGAGCCATGGCTCGCTGTTTCTCCTTGAGGTGTATGGTCATGTCGCCATCTTCGTCCATAGAGATCTTTTCAACGGAAATCGGTTCCTGGAGTGACCGGTACTGGATACAAAGGTGCAGCATGCCAGTCAAGTCTGCATCCTTAAGAAACGTCCATTCCAGAGCCACCACATTTTGGTGGAACAACGACGAGTGGTCTCGGCCACGAACAATCACCAATTCATTGGTCAACATCCTCTTTTCCGCCACAAACCAGATGCCTTTATACTTCGGGTCGCCCTGCGGCATGGAAACACCCAGTTTCTGGCCAATGGTGGCATGCCAGAGTCCCTGGTGCTGGCCCCATACTTTCCCATCATGCGTGACTATATTCCCTGGGTTTGGAGGAATGTACTCATCCAAAAAATGGCGGAATTTGGTATGGTCAGGACTCACAAAACAGAGACCCACGGAATCGGGCTTGGATGCAGTGTGGAGCCCAAACGTCTTGGCCATTTCCCTCACTTGTGGCTTGGTATAGTGGCCCAAAGGCATGAGAACATTGGAAAGCACCGACGACGGAATGCTGGCCAAGTAGTATGATTGGTCCTTATTGGCATCGTAGGCCTTGACCAACCCTGGGGCGTGTGGGTGCTCTTCATGGTGCACTCTGCAGTAGTGTCCAGTAACAAGCCACCACTTCTTCAGCACACCACAGGACCTAGATAAATGCTCCACCATCTTCCCAAACTTGATGTACTTATTGCAGCCCAAATCGGGGTTTGGGGTCAAGCCCCTCTCGTACATGTCAATCATGGGCATGAACACCTCGCTCCAGTACTCCTTTTCGAAGTTGACCCGTTCACAGGGGATCTTCAAGTGCCCACACACTTTTTGCACGTCGTTCCATTCGCCCTCCGTGCATTTGGCACTCTGCAGCCAGTTGGCCATATATATGCCTCGAACGTTTTTATACTTGGAAGCATACATGGCGGCGGCTACCGACGAGTCCACGCCAGAACTCATGGCCACAATAATCTCATCGTTAGCTTGGGGAATCGCTTGGGAATATGCAAACGGCTCGGGTTTGGATGTGTGCTGGTTGAGTTTCTGGACCGGTACGTAACGCAGGTAGTGACGCCTAGCCAACCGTCGTAGAAACAAAGGAACCATTTGTAGAGGGTTTGTCCAGTTTGGGCTCCTCTCTGTCTCTTTCTCTTTCTCTCTGTGTCTCTGTCTTTCTCTCTTTCGCTCTGTGTCTCTGTCTGTCTAGCTCTTTCTAGCGTTACCCTAGTTCGTCTATAGTCTCTTGTGTAACTGTCTGTCTGTCGAACTTCCACTTGTCTATTCTGTCTGTCTGTCGTTCTGTCTGTCTGCCTGCCTGTATATAACCTGGTCAAATTCTTTGTGTGGATTTGCTCTTTGTTTGCCGGGCTTTGTTCCTCTAGAGCATTGTATGGTCTTGTTCTTGGCTACTGATCGATGCGCAGCGTCTTATTTGCAGGACATTGCAACCATTATACTCTCGTGTGGATGCATTGCATGGCCGGAAAATCCTAGGGACTGGTATTTATTTGATGAATAGTTCGGTATGTGGCGGGAATATGTTCAAATAGCGGTTTGGGGTTGGTTTTTTGGGGCACTTGTTCTTTTGGTGGTCTAGATATTTTGAACCTTTCGGGGCCCTGCATACAAGGACACCCACCACACTCTTGGCAATTTACAGAAGTCAAAAGAAGGTTTCGGTATTTTAGTATTTTTATATCTAAAGCCGGTCGTTGTGTTTGAAGGAAGGGGCTGTACGACTTTAAAAATAGGACACTACTCAGCCTGGACATGGATTGTCGCAAGTGTACTGAACGCACCGGATTGTCTGACTATCTAAATTGTGGATTTTCTGGGCCATGTGATAATGCCGTACATCTCTGAATTTATAGGTATATGTGTGACTTTGGAACATATGGAAGATGAATCAAGGAATATGAATTTATTTATTTGCCCATCTAGGCTGCAACTGATCCCTAGGGGTTGTGGCTGGTTATTAGTGTAAAGAGTACTTACTTGCATTATGGTATGCGCACGACCTTGTTAAAGCAATCCCTCCACTTGCCACACCCAGCTTAATAGAACTATATTCAATCGTACTAAAGTCATCCATTTCTCTTCAATTCCTCCATATAAATCTACACCATCACTACTTCAATTACCAGTTTATACCAGTATATACCACCATTATAGTTCCAAATTACCCAAAAACTAGTGAGCAGTATTAAATTCTCTATTATACCAGTATTATACTCTCTATTATACCAGTATTATACTCTCCAATATACCAGTATTATACTCTCCAATATACCAGATTATACCAGAAGGTAGTGCGCGAACCAAGGGCTATAAGGACTACGACAGGTCTGAATTCTGTGGTACACATGTTTAGTGTAGTGTATATAGGTAGAGGGAGTCTTGTGGCTTTAGTGTATACATTAGAGTAGACAGGAATATAGAGTAGCTACAACTTGAGTTGATATGAAAGGACAACCAGAGAAGAAGCCATAGTCAATCTCCACATGGAACACCCATACATCCTTTGGAAAAGAATAAGACTCAGACTGTCAGACTGTTGGATTATTGTAGTTTGAGTCTAAGTGGAAATGTGTGTAGTAGTGGACAAGTAATAGACAAGAATTGGACAAGTAATAGACAACTATTGGACAACTATTGGACAACTATTGGACAACTATTGGACAATTGGACAACTATTGGACAACTATTGGACAACTATTGGACAACTATTGGACAATTGGACAACTATTGGACAATTGGACAACTATTGGACAATTGGACAAGAAATAGACAACTATTGGACAATTGGACAACTATTGGACAATTGGACAACTATTGGACAATTGGACAAGAAATAGACAACTATTGGACAATTGGACAAGTCGACAAGCGTTATAATTTCAAGGAGTTGTTAAGGAACATTATTATAGAATTGTAAGTCTGGGTAATTTAGTGTAGTGGGAAGTGTTAGTCTATTTATTTCCACCCTAGTAAAACAAGATCCACTAGTCCTTTTATGAGCACAGCACGACTTCTTCACGGCACTTCTTTACGGTACTTTTTTAGAGCTCTCTATTGGTCTAGCACCTTACCTTATCCTTTTATATTAATCTGGCATATAAACACAATTGGCTAATTTCAAGAAGTTGCATGATTATGACGTAATATGCCCTGTGTACTGCATATAGTGGTCTAACCCAAACTACTCACTAGATATAGATACACACTAGATACCCAACTCTTGTCTCTTCCTAACTAAAGTGTTCAGTCTTTCTGATTATCTGTTTCTATTACATTCCTGTACATGGTCTCTACTGGTATGTTATGTCTTTATTATTCACACATCTAACAACCTTAGATTGGGCTATAGTAATACAACTTCTAGTTTCTTTAACAGTAACTTAATATACACTTTCGGCTGCTCTCACAGCCAGACTTTAAGACTTCAAGCAGACCAGACTTCAGACTTGGGGTGGTCTCATGCAGACCAGAACTTATAGGACTTGGGCTCCGCCACACTTACCGGCAAACCAGCATCCTCGGGTTCCTGTATCGTTTGCGTGAAAGGCCCAGTCGAGTCGTCCAAGTTGATCTTGTTGACGTTTTTGTTGATTTCGTTGATGCTGATGGGCGTCAACAAGTCGTCCAAGAGCCCCGTCAACTCCGGGTTTGCGTGGTGCTCCTTGAACCGGTTGATCTTCTCGAAATTGAGCCATCTCTCCACAAGCACCTGCTTTCTTTGTAAGTTCAACAAGTTCTCGGTCTTGACCAAGTCTGCTTCTAGGTGGCTGAGGTACTTGGACTTTGTCTCGAACTTTTCTAACGTCAATTCGATGATCTGGTTGATCAAGTTCTTCTGGTCAAGCACACTTTGCTCCAAGTTCTTGGCGCTATTCTGTTGCACAAGGGCCTTGCCCTGGGCCGTTTCAATGAGCTTCTCCACCACCTCCTGCACAATCTGCTCCTTGTTGAGTCCTTCTTGGGCCACCTCCTTCTTCTCCTGTTTGATCAACTTCTGTAAGTACTTATCCTCGATAGGAAGCTGCAAGAACTTGACCAAGCACTCGTCTCTGTTCTTGGAGGCCACGTGCTCACTGATGCGGTCCCATTGCCCGTTATTATTGACAAACAAAGACTGGGCGTTTTTCTCGGCACTTGCAAACATCTCCACACCCTCCAAGAGCAACAACACTTCCTGCTGCGACCATTCGCTCTGCGATGTCGACTTCTCCAACTTAACAAAGTCGGAGGCTGAGAAGTTCAGTGGGAAGAGGCCTTGCTCGTAGCACTCTTTGCTGATGACCAGGGGGCCAAGACTGCCACCAGCCAGCGCCTTGTTTTTCAAGTTGTGGTACCTGACGTCGGAAACGTCGTTGGAAGTCTCGTTGCAGAAGTAGGTGACGGAAGGGGCACTATTGGAGCCCTTGGATTCGTCGAAGATGTTTCGCGTGATCTCCATGTTGATGGGTATGGTAGTATCCTCTGTTTTGATAGCGTCTTTGGGGGTGGAATCGGCAGCATGACCGTTTTGGGAGGCCTGGGCCGAGGAGTCAGGAGCAGAAGCAGAAGCAGAAGCAGAATCCAGGTCCTTGGTGGCAAGTCCCTCGGGCACAAAAGGCGCCAAGCCCTTGGGCGTATCTAATGTGATTTGGAAGTGGCCGGTATATTGCGGTCCGACCAAGGAGGGCTTTGTTCTAGGATCGATCTGGTAGTTGATTAAACCCCACTTCTCCAAAAATCGATGGACACGGATGATGGAGGCCACGTCGCCCGCCAAATTACGGCGCACGGCGGTAACTGTCAAATATTCAATGGGGTTAATTCTATAAGTATTGATCATAAAGTCTCTCATGTTGCGGTAGGTCTCGGCCGTCTTGTATACTGAGGCAGGCACATCATCCAGCGACTTGGGGGGAAAGAAGTCGGGAAACAGTTTTTTCTCGATGGCGTGGATGGCGTTCATATCATACCATTTGGAGAAAGATGGAATCACCACGTGTCTGGATTGTTCTATCAAGTATGTCTTTGCTTTCTCCTGGAAGTTGGCTCTCAATTGTTCTAGATCCACGGGCTCGGCCTCCTTCTCTTCCTTGTCCACTTTGTCCACTTTGTCTTCTTTGGGCTCCTGCACCACCGGAGTGTCATACACCAGGGGTTCGGGCTTGTTGTCGCTTTGTGATGGGGTAGACATGGTGGATGAGTATTTAGCGAGTGTTGTTGAGCTTGTTTTTTCGTGCCATTTTGGGCGGCGCACGCCCGCGCGCTCCAGGTGCGTGCAGGTTATTCCACCAACTACAATATCTACGGCTTTCAAGCGTCTTGTATCTAGTGTTTCCTACTCCAATTAGAATCTAGAGTATGTCTGATGTATGGTATTTTTATAGGGGGGTCTCGTGTGCAGTCTCGGGAACTAGCACTCCTGGTGTTAAGTATCTGGCTCAGTATCTAGTGTCTGTATACAGTGCTAGAGAGCCAGGGAGGGTCTAGCCTCTGGTCTAGCCTGCAGTATCTAGAGTATCACGTGCTATATACTAGGGCCACTCTTATTGGTGCATCTAGAATGTCTATATCTTATATTTCCAGGTAGTCGTCCATAACCAGAGCCAGTCCATGGTGTGTGTGTGAAGTAAGTAGAGTAACATTAGCTAGGGGAAGAACGGGCACTATGCAGGACAAGGCTTTTACATACTTTCTTTCCTCTAGAATTCCATTTCTCTATTTGCTCTTGCTATAGCTATAGACCTTGTTATAGCTATAGACCTTGTTATGGCCATAGCTTGGAAGGGTGCTGAAACCCGTACACCCAAACATGGTTATGAGCGTGGGTGCGAAATCAATAGCTCTGAAACAGCACTCTATCCCAAGCACAAAAAAGATCTCAATGATCTACTTTAAATTCACTCTTAAGCTCAAGTCACTAATCTAGACAATCGAGTTTTTTCTGCAATCGTCTGGTGCACGGGTCTCCTCTCCAAAGAATCTTCCTAGCCATATCCACATAAACAACGTAAATATTAATTCAATTTCCAGAGCCGAATAGATATATCATTTCTGTCTGTCTAGTCTTTTGTCTGTCTGTCTGTCTGTCTTTTGTCTAGTCTTTGTCTTTTGTCTAGTCTTTTGTCTAGTCTTTGTCTTTTGTCTAGTCTTTTGTCTAGTCTGTCTGTCTGCCTGTCTGTCTGTCTGTCTGTCTGTCTGTCTGTCTGTCTGTCTGTCTGTCTATATGCCTGTCTATCTATATATCTATCTGCAGTGATGTTTAGTGCGACTCGCATACGCGTCTCAACTACTCTTATTCCATATCATGGCAATGGTAGGCACTCGAGCCACGCGAAAAAGAGCATTGCCTATAGTGGATACGCTGGGGTCGGAGCTGGAGTCTGTTTCTAGCGATACCGATTATGAGCCCCAGAACCAGCCTCAGAACGAGCCTGAAAGTGACCCTGATAATGAGCCCTATGAGCCTCCACTTAGACCTACCAAAACATCCCGCCCCAATCCCAAACGTGGGCCCAACAAAACAAAACCCACCAATTCAAATGGGTCTAATAATGAAACTATTGCGGATTCCGTTTCCTCCGAAGTTCCCCTCTTCA
This sequence comes from Metschnikowia kamakouana, assembly GCA_002374535.1. Taxonomy (NCBI): domain Eukaryota; kingdom Fungi; phylum Ascomycota; class Pichiomycetes; order Serinales; family Metschnikowiaceae; genus Metschnikowia; species Metschnikowia kamakouana. Next base: position 175,645 of record NKZX01000680.1, read on the forward strand.
AGGCTCTTTCCTCCAGAGACGCAGCTATCCCAGATCTCGCCCTCCAATGGGTGGACTCCTACTTGGACGACCTCTCCCACAACACATGTAATGCCATGACGGGGTTGTTCAACTTCATCCTTAAATGTTGTGGATGCACTACACTTACTCAGAATCACGATATGCTCAACGATGATTCCGCTTCCTCCACTGTCACTGAGGTGGCTCTTATGTTCAAGAGACAGAAGTACCATGAGTATCCTTTTATCTCCAACAACAAGGAGATTAAGTTTTTCCGGCATAATGTGGTGGAATTTTTTGACAGTATTGTTCGGATGGGCCATGAAAATGGGGCGTTGTATAAGGCCGAATCCTCGGACTCGTCGTTGGCGTCCCCTATGATGACGTCTCTTTTGGCCTGGTTGACGGCTCTTTCCGCCTGCAACGTTAGGCCGTTCCGATACGTTTCCAGCACCATTCTCCTTGGTATGCAGTCGGTGCTCTGTGATTTGGTGGCTCGAGCCTCCATTTCCTTGGAGAAGCAGAAACGGCTGCTTGAAACGGTCCGAAACAAGCAAAGCCGCAAGCGGGCCCACGAAAAGCAAATCGACATGATCAACAATAACATTAGCATGTTTGCCACGCAAAATGATACGCTCATGGAGTACATCTCCGACATCTTCCTGTCGATGTTTGTCCACAGGTACCGGGATGTGGATGTGGGCATCCGCCAGGAATGTGCCAAGTACTTGGCGGACTGGATGACCATATACGGCGAAGTGTTCTTGCAGCCGGAGTACTTGCGGTATCTCGGGTGGCTCCTCTCCGACCCATCTGACCATGTGAAGGAGGAAGTCATCAAGCTGCTCCACAAGCTCTACAAAACAACCACGCTGCGAAAGGATACCATGGGCTCGGGGTTCCGGCAATTCACCGAACGCTTCAAGAAACAGCTTATCAATATGGTGTGGGTGGAGAACCATACGAATATCAAAACCCACTTGTTTGGCGTGTACCAAGAGTTGTTCAAGCTTGGCTTCTTGGATGCTGACGATTGCAATGAGATCTGCCTGTTTGCGTTTTACTTGGTGGAGTCTGCTTTGGTATCGGGCCCTAGCCCCAAGCCGAAACTAGAGCTCTGCAAGTTTATTGTGGCCATTTGTCTGCGCAGAAGTCAGCAAGAAATGGAGCGGTTTTCGCTGTTTCTCTCTTCACACGAATGCTCATTGTTTGATGAAGGACCTGGGAATTTGAGTGTTCCAAAATGCCTTGATTTCAAGCTCTTGGCGGAGCTTCTAGACTCGTCCTATTCCCATTACACGAATGAGAAACGAGGTCTGGTGATGGAAACGGAATCCGAAGTCCCGTTCCAATTCATGGTCAACCGGCTTTTTTCCACCATCTACACTTTCCCGGCGTACCAGAATACCTGGGAGTCGCTTATCCAGTACACGTTATGTGACTTGTCATCAGTGGAGTTCAAGCCCAAGGACGCCTTGGAGCCGCAATCGGCGTTGATAGAGGAAGAGCTCAAGGGCCGTTTGGAGTTTCTGCTGCTGAGCCTCAAATATGTGGCTTTGAGCATGATCTCCGGGGCTATCTTGAGTATACTAACCATGGACAAGAAGGGTGCAGAACAGGCGGACGACTTCAACTATGCGTTGCCCAAGCTTGTCACGTACTTCTCCGGGTTGGAGGAGTATCTGAGCAGCAACTCACGGGTGTATGCTGTTTTCATGACACTCTGGAACGCAGTTCTCATCACCATCCCGGGCCACATTGCCAAGCTCTATAATAGCGTGTCCAGCATCAACGACTACAACTTTGTGCATGAGAAGGTGTTGCGGTACTATGCCGATATGGATTCTGGGAACAAGGAACTCAACGAGACCTTCGACGTGTATCTCCAGACGCTTCTCCTGGGCTTTGATGGCGACCACTCGGGAAATACTCATGTTATGCGGGACGATAAGATCTTGACCCCTCAAGTCAGCATGAAGATCGAAGACTTGATCTTGTCGCTTGTCTCCGAGGCAACAGACGATTTGCTTCTGTCGGAGCCAATAGAGGATACCAACGATAGCGAGGAAAACAACATGTTGGCGAGCGACCAGAAAATTGTGCTCAACCGGCTTCTCAACGTCAAGCTGCTGCTTCAGAAACTCAACCATATAGCTGGCTTCACCAGTATCCACCGGTTTGTGTCGGAGCCGGTCTTGGGCTCGTCCAAGATTCTCTTGGAGGTGTTGGTGGTCAAGTTGCTCTCCAAAGCAAACTTCTCCACTTTGGTGCAGGTGTGGCCAACATCTCTCTCGGTGGTCATGGAGCATGTGGCCGAGTCCTGGACTGCAGTGTTTGATTTCCTCCTGGTCACTCTCTCCCGCAAACTAGAGGACCTCTCTTTTGCCAGCAACGATAGCTCGTCCATTGATGTGGCCTTATTTTTGGGTGACTATGCAGACGTTGCTAGCTACAGCAGTGGCTTGTGTATCCAGATGTGTGAGCTGGTGAAAGAACTCAATGAGATCACCACAGACTCCAACACGCGGATGCGGCTGATGTTGAAGAAACTCGTGGAATTGAAGCTGAAGGTGTCTACGGTGCTCATTGATATGTTGACTTCCTTAAGGGTGTTTTATACCAAGTTTTCTGCAGGCAATTCCTTCAAAAACTTCCATGAGTTGTTTGCTGAGTCGGTCTTGAAAGACTATGTTTCTGGCCCTATCCATGCAGACTTGAAGAGGGCCTTTTTGGACGTGTACTTCATTGAGGAAGCCAGACTAGCCCATGAACAGGGGAAGGCACTTGAGAGAGGGTCTGGCGAGGATGTCAACTACGACGACTTTGTGTTTGAGACCGAAGAAAATGCCTCTCGGGACACAAGGGACTCGGAGAAGGAATTATGCATATATACCGTGAAATTGTTTTCGTTCCAGCGGACGGGTGCCTTGGGTGATGAAGTCACGGGCCGCTTGGACTTGAACAGAAAATCCCTTGGGCCGGTGTACCTGGAGATCGTACGCCAAAACATCAACCGTGACTCCAGTGATTGACAGTGTTATTCAGTGGCTGACTGTTAGTGAATCCAGTGGTTGACTATATTAGTGATTCTAATGATTCAAAAAACTAATTGGATGGTCAGATCCGCGAGTGCAAGGATTCAGTAGATTTCATTGCAAAATGAGACCCTATCAATGGCAGTAGAATGGAGGTGGGGTAATCGCTGTCGGCCAAAGAAGAACCTCTGCGGAGTCTGCCTCTTGCTTCGTTGAGCCGGAGAGGGGAGGGGTTTTCCGGAAGTGAATACTCTGCATCCGAAGAATCCGTGCTGTGGACGTTGAAAATCTCCGGTCTTCTGGAAGCAGTGGGGAAGTATGAGTTTCTCTCGGTGGGCTGGGGAGACCTGTTCTGCAGAGAAGCAGACATCTTCAGCGGGTTGGAGCTGCCATTACGCTTCAATGTAGAGAGGCTGTTGCGGTGCCCCGACTTGAGCTTGTGTTGGAACTGGCATCTTAAAGAAGCATTTTCATTAGCCGGACTCATGCTTCTGGTCTTCATGATCTTGGTATTGAGCGACGTCAAGTCAATCTTGAGGTTGTGGATGTTCAGATTGGCTGAGTTGCAGCGCAGGCCGGTGAGCTCTCGCTTGTAGACCTTCTTCAACTCAATCAAGTTTTTGCGGATATAGTAGGCTGAATCCTGGCGATACACCCTTATAAGACCCTTAGAGTCGCACGTGACAATGATATGCCCATTATCAACCTGCTTATCTTCATCATAAAGTGAATGTGGGGAGTCGGCGATTTCGGCTCCTCTCTTGACAAGATCAAAGATGGCATCGTCGGAGAACTTAAGCAATTTCTTGGTGCTCTGCGGAGCAAAAAGGGCAATGTTGACTCGTGAATGGTGGGCATGAAATGCTGCGTAGCTCGAATTATCGTTGGCAATGTAATTCTGATCATTGGAGTTCTCCAAGAACTTCTGCACGGGGATCTTCTTCCACAACTTATTATCGTGCAAGATCCGGGACAAACTCTTGTGTTTTTCCGAGAGCTGGCTCTTCAGCTCCCGCAAAATCTCCTTCAATGCACTTCGGAGTTTATTGTTGATGATAGAGTTATTGTTGCTCCACACATAGCACCAGTGGTCCTCCGAACCACAGAGCACCAACAGCTGGTCTTCGCTGATCGAGGCTTTCATGGTGGATGAACCCTTACTGGTACTGCCCTTGAAGCGTGTCACAAGCTTGCCCCGATTGATATCAATGAGACTGATCTGGTTGTCGGTGGTGGACATGAGCATGCTGAGACCCTCGAAGCCACCGGACGAGGGGCCTAGGCTTGGGTCCTTAAAGATCTGGAGCCCTGTGATCTTGTGGTCACGTGAGCCCCGTCGGTTATTTTTCTTGATGTTGTAGCTTTTTTTGATGTGGCAGCCCTGGGTCTCCACAGCCGTGAGCGTCCCATTGAAGCCTCCGAGAATGCATGTTTCGGCATTGGGAGTAAACGTCATGGTGGTGGCCAAGAAGTCGTCGCCCAAGTGGTTGCTGTAGGCAACACACGACTCCATGATTGACCACAAGCGGATCTGGTTATCAAGAGCAGTACTCATGAAGAAGCGGTCATCGTTGGGGTGGAACCGCACTGCAGTAACAAAGTCCTCGTGGGTAAATGTCTCGAGACACCGTGGCCGGTCGATGTTCCAGAGCTTGACTGTCTTGTCCATACTTCCAGACACCAAGAAGTTGTTCTTGCTCCAGTCTAGGCACAAGACGGACTTGGTGTGGCCTTCAAAGACCCGCACGGGTTCCTGGAGAAACACCGGGGCACTAAACGAGCTCTTCAGCTTGCGGGATCCGTGTGCTTCGGTCTGTGACGTCTCGTAGTTCTTGTACTTGAGTCTGCTCAAAGGTGACGAGATCACCTGCCACACGGTAATCCTGGAGTCACGCCCGGCAACAGCCAAGTATTTTCCGTCTCTGGAGAACTCCATGATGAGAATCTCTTGGGATTGTGCACCAGGAGTCAGCTCCTCGTGGTCGGAAGAAGGCTCAGAATCTTCGAAATAAGCTGGAGGGCACCGCAACTCTTGGCAGAGGAACAACTGGTTCAAGGCTTTGGGGCTCTTATTGGACTTGCGGCTGACTCGAGTGTATTTGGGGAAATTTAGAGCATCAGCTGGAAGGTCCTCGAAAAAACTGTGCAAGTCTTTACCCTCGTCCACCTCCAACATAGCAAACGACGAGCTATAGTCACCATGGTCAGGTTCATCCAGCATGATATCATCGAGATCGTACTCGGGGCCGGAATCATCTTCAAAAGAAGCGGATACCCGATGCAGACGCCTCTTCTCTTGCTTATCAAGCGTCTCATGTTTATTGTGGTTATGGAGCTTTTCATGGGGATGGTTGATGGTGGACCCATCCAAAACGGACAGAAAGCTAGTATCATGGATGGGAGAAGTTTCCAAAGGGATACTATGCACAATACTGGAGTCCAAGGTCCGATCTAGACTCCCAGTGTCCAGACTAGGAGTATTCAGACTGCGAGTGTCCAGATTGCGACTTGTATCGGGAGTTTTCACACTATTGAAACTGGAGCTGGGGCTGCGGGGGCTTCTGCGTAGAAAACTAAGAAACTTGGTTTTAGGTTTCTTGGCAAGGTCATTGTTGGACATTTTTCATTTAAATAGCGACAATGGGCCGCTAGAAGAATGGAGAAAGCAGGAATGCGAGTGCTATGGACTGCGGGCTTAGTAATGGCTTATATACTTGGATAGAAACACGTGATGGGAGACTGAGGCGATTTGAAGCGGAAACGTTAATTTGGAACCTCGTTTAAATAACACTTGGTGGCCAGTTGTAGCTGGGCGATTTTTATACTTCCGTGGGGTCCGCTGATCAGTTACAATGGTTGCTCGGAAGAGATAGGAAGGGTATGCTAATCTTGCCGGAATCGCGCGTGCGCCGCCTGTTCCGATCCATCCATCCACCTGCCGAGCATGGCTAAAACGGGTATCCACCAACTCCCAATTCTCAAAACCAACTCCCAACCACCAAAATCAAAACCACCAACTCCCAACCAACAAAATCGAAACCACCAAAATCAAAACCACCAAAAAAATGAATTGTTGGGTGCTTTGTTGGGTGAACATATACAGGATATTTTTTCTATTGGGATTTTTCCATTTCTGATTTATGTTGTTGATTTTCTTTTTGTCATGAATCTTCATTTCCAGAAACATTTGGGAATCTTGTAGGTAAAGTGAGGGAGAGGGGAGTGAGTGAGTAGTATAAAGAGTGAGACTGAGTGAGTAGTATAAAGAGTGAGACTGAGTGAGTGAGTGAGTGTGAGAGTGAGAGTGAGTGTGAAAGACTGAGTGTGAAAGAGTGAGGGATGAGAAGGGTATTAAAGAAGGAATGGAGGTTATTGGAGTGGAGAAGTATAAGGATGGATGGTACATGATATTAGTCAGTAGAATGTCAGTGGGATCTATGAGATAGAGTATATCCAGTATCCAGTATCCAGTATCCAGTATCAAGTATCCAGTATCAAGTATCCAGTATCAAGTATCCAGTATCAAGTATCCAGTATCAAGTATCCAGTATCAAGTATCCAGTATCAAGTATCAAGTATCCAGTATCAAGTATCCAGTATCAAGTATCCAGTATCAAGTGCTAGTAGAATAGATACTAACCTAGTACTACTTACATGGAGTGGATTCCATGGGATATTAGTGTGGAAAAAAGCCTGTACTTCCTGTACTATCTATAGAGTGTAGAGTGTAGACTAGTAGTACAGTTATAGAGTATAGATTGGTGACTAGTAGAGGTAGGATCAGTACAACAGTAGTACAGTAGTAAAGAGTATCAGTGTCTAGTCTGTAGAATACAGTGGTCTGTAGATGTAGCATCAGAAGACCACCTAGTACCAGACAGTATCTACTAGTCTAGTTTAGTCTAGTGTAGTCTAGTGTAGTCTAGTGTAGTGTAGTGTAGTGTAGTGTAGTGTAGTGTAGTGTAGTGTAGTCTAGTAATATAGGAGTATAGTAGAGTAGAGTAGTAGTAGAGTAGTAGTAGACTGCGATAGTCTAGTATAGTATAGTTTAGTCTAGTGTAGTGTAGTGTAGTGTAGTCTAGTAATATAGGAGTATAGTAGAGTAGAGTAGTAGTAGAGTAGTAGTAGACTGCTATAGTCTAGTATAGTATAGTTTAGTCTAGTGTAGTGTAGTGTAGTGTAGTGTAGTCTAGTAATATAGGAGTATAGTAGAGTAGAGTAGTAGTAGAGTAGTAGTAGACTGCGATAGTCTAGTATAGTATAGTTTAGTCTAGTGTAGTGTAGTGTAGTCTAGTAATATAGGAGTATAGTAGAGTAGAGTAGTAGTAGAGTAGTAGTAGAGTAGTAGTAGACTGCTATAGTCTAGTGTAGTATAGTATAGTCTACTACTAATCTAGTATAGTAGTATAGTAGTATAGTAGTATAGTAGTAGTATAGTATAGTATAGTCTAGTAGTATAGTCTACTATGGTAGAGTAGAGTAGTCGAAAGTGGGTAGACTAGTTAGGTGTCGTAGAATCGGTCTGGTAGAAAATAGTCTTAGTGTAGACTATCAGTATTAGTTTAAACTAATGAGAGTTAAGGCGTTACTGATGTGTACTGGAACCACCCAATTCAACCACTCTACTAATATAACTAGTACTCTACTGACTCTTGGGCACTGGCTCTTGGAGTCAGTGTAAGTACCATTCTTCTCACTCCTCTTCTCACTATAAACTACTACTCTTTGCTGTGGACTATGAACATTTAGGAGCTTGGTGATGATCACTCTACCTAGCACTTGCCTATTCAAGACAAGCATACAGAAATACTACTACGCAACTATAGCTATACACGGTTTATTCTGTAATACTTAGGGTAAGATAGAGCGAGGCAGAGTAGAGAGTGATATGAGTGTAAGGAAAATACATTCTTCTGTGTAGTAGTCGAATTGGTCAGAAACTAGTTACTGTTCATGTACCCTTTTAAGCCAGTCTAGTCTATACACTAGTTTCTATTGTAGCCTCTATACTATTTTCTATTGTAGCCTCTATACACCAAGGTCTACTCTAACTCTGATTTACACAGACATCTCATTTCTTAATAATATTGCAGTGTTCTAAATACCTATATTACTGATGATTACTTGTAAATACAGCCTGGAGTACGCCAAGACCAATGCTAAACCTTCTTCTTCACCGACCACTCCAACCTCAAGATCAACGAGTGGTAACCCTTGCCGTTCAACTCGTCCAAAGCCATCTGTGCCATCTGCTCCGTGGCAAATGTCACGTAGGCAAAACCCTTGGACTCTCCCGTCTCTCTCTTGGTGATGAGAGCCACTCTCTGCAAAGGCCCGTACTTGGCAAGCAACTCGTTCCTCAACATATCCTCGTCCACAAAATAGTTCAACTGCGATACCCTCAATGTACACGAGTCGTCCCGGGACTCTCTGGTAGGAGCTCCGGCACGCATGTGTGCAGGCACGTACTTGGACGAGTCTGTAGGTTCAGGAGTAGCAGATCCTCCAGCAGCCTCTGCTCCCAACGTTTCCTTGAAAGGACACTTGGACGTAAAATGGTCTCCTCCACAAGTTCTACACTTGAGTCTATTGGTGCTGACCAAGTTGGCGGTTTCCTCGGCCTTTTCTTCCTCATCCTTCTTGTCCATTTCCTTCCACGACACAGCAAGCTTCAACTCCACCTTTTCTCCAAGTTGCGTGGTTCTCGTGTCCGGGCCTGGGGGCGTATGCTTCTCCTTTCCGTATTTGGCCCATGTGCGGTGGATGGCGATGGAGGGATGGACTCTTTCCTTGACCTTGACCTCTCTGATTCTCTGCGTGATCTTGACCTTCTTGCCATCGGCGTTGAGTCTATAACTGACCACGGTTTTGGTTCCGTCTTTGTTCTCGGTGATCTCGGGGGTTGGGATGTCGTCTTCGGCATCGGCCCACGATTGAAACATGATGTGTGTGCTATGGAACTGGAGAAGTGAGAGTGTGCGTGCTGGAAAAATTTGTGGTCCATGGCACCCGTACACCGCCCGTTTCTCGTGATGCCTCCATGCAGTCCATACCCAATTCTCCACATCTACACACCCACCATCGAAACGCTACCAGATCCAGAGAATCTAATATTATTGTATTTTATATAAGTTTAATATTTAGAGCATTTTTGGCAATTTTTAGTACTCTAGTTTGGTGCTGTATGCAGTACGCTATACTTTCAGAAAAACCTATTGGAATCTAGTGTAGTTAGATCACAATTAGTACCATTAGTCCTGGCTACTATGTTCAGGAAGTAGTGTGGGTTATGGTTGCGAGCACTGTGTACTACCTTCTTTATACGGTTGTGTATTTATTTACTATGATCACGTGATATTATTCCCCCATACTCCTCTGGATATATGGGTGGTACACTACCCGGAAGATTAAGATGGGCCTGTGGATGGAACGTTCATGTGGATGTTCCGTAGACATTCCATGCATACTAGTCGCCAGTCCAGCTCTAGTTATAGAGCTACACCTGTATAGTGTAGTCCAAGCTCAGTCTAGTCTCTAGATTGTCTGGTTGTCTATTGTACACCACTTTAGTAATTTGTCCAGACCTTCTTCAAATAAGACTATTTTTTAGTCTCTTATACCGTGTTCTTGTACCATGCTTTCGTGCCTCCACCATTCTTAAAGACCATTCTTAAAACACTAAGACCATTCTGAAAGACACTAAGACCATTTCTTGACCACTTTTCGGCTTTCCTGAAGAATTTGTCTGTTGTGAATATCCTGAATCATTGATATGAAAATGGATCGTCTTTTGTCTCATTCACTCATGGCTATTATTAACCATTCATTCAATGCTAGAACTTAACCACTTCCATATCCACATTCATCCTCGCATAATTAATAGTTCCCGGCTCCCAAATTGTCTATAGTCTGTCTTCTAGACAACTGTCCTTTGAGTTGTCCATCACCTAATGATTATGCTGACTGTTTTCTTGTAGCATTTGCTCTGGAAAGTTGATAAACCATTGTATTTGTCAAATAGATCAGTATCTATTGAATAGACCACTCTTTGAATCTGTCTTAATTCTGGTTAAATCTTCTCTCTCTCTTCCTTATCCTCGTTTCTTTCTCTCTCTGCTATGATCTCTGCCAACTCGGGCCTCCTGTAGATGTCCTCATGGAGACCCCAGTTTCCATGTAAATAGTCCACTGGGTAATTCTGAGCACGGAGATACTCGACAAACCGTAGTGATTGTCTTTCACTGAGTAACTCATCTTGGTGAGAATATACCACGACCATTTGGTCAGGTAAAACGTCAAACCCATACTTTTGATTCCAGCTGAGCTGGCTGAACTTCGAGTAATCCCCACAAAAGGCCATGTCCACGAATTCCCGGTACAGATCTCCATATTCCTGTACCAAGTCAACCATATCATATATTCCATCCACAAAATAGAACTTGTTAAATTGTGGAAAACTCCTCTCCATTCCCTCCACATTAACCATTCCCTCCACATCAACCATTTTTCTCCAATTAAGCAATTGCATCATTAAAGTACCTCCCACCGAATGTCCAACAATCAGTAGTTGGCCACACCCATGTCGGGCCATATACAGGATACACTCCACCACATCCAAAAGATGGGCCGGGTGACAGACTTCCGGAGAAAGCCTATAGTTCATCGACACCATATTGGTGTGGAGCATATGGTGGTGATGTTGAAGCCTGTGTATTAACTGGTCAAAGTCCTGGGACGTATTGGTAGGGTCACGCCATGCTCCGCCGTGAATAAACAAAATGGTCTTTTTGTTATTTGCTGAATATTGTGCCACCCGTGCCTCCTGGAGTTTATGTGCTCCGTACTTAAAGTGTTCAGTATCCATGGTTCACTTACTGGTGCAGTTTTCAATTTCTACTTCGCATTCCGCGCCCTATTGACAGACTGATACTTGACACACGATTATACTGGACTTTTAACATAGGATTATATACTGGACCTTAACATAGGATTATATATTGGACAGTTGTCAGTAGACAGTTGACAGACCTAGATTAATACTATTGGAGGGTGTAATTTGTTGGTAATTAACTTGTATGTATGAGGTAGCCAGCTACTCTCCGATGCTGTTCTAGTGTGACGTCATTTTATTCATGAGCCATGTGAATCCATTTTTATATCTCGTGTATATCCATTGTTATATCCCACTGTTCTCTTAATGTCCATTTTTTGTTTCATTTCTCATGTATCAGTTCTCGTGATATTGATCCACAATGTCTGGTGGTCTCCTCGCCTCACTGGTGTGCCAGGACCCACCTTTTCTATTTCAAACTAATACATCTTTTTATTGGACACATATCTTAATTGGCCTGGTTGGCATTCTTCCCTTGGAAATGTCCTCAAGCTTAGTACCGGGTGGGAGATCTGTCACGCACATATGAGTCTCTTTCGTAGCCTCCACGGCTCTCACGGTCGTATCCGCCTCTGCCGCCTCTGAAGCCTCCGCGGCCTCCTCTGAAGCCATCATCTCTGCCTCTGAAGCCTCCACGGCCTCCTCTGAAGCCACCACGTCCGCCTCTGAAGTCGTCTCTGAATCCACCTCTTCCGCCTCTGAATCCACCTCTGCCTCCTCTAAAGCCATCGTCTCTGAAGCCTCCACGGCCACCTCTGAATCCGCCTCTGAAGCCTCCACGGCCTCTACCAGCTGGAGGAACAAATGGAGATGTATCTTCTTCGGCAGCCAAAATAGCGTCCTGGTACTCAGCCTGGTCCAACAAGGAAATAGACTTCTCGAGCTCCTCAGCAGACCCAAACTCAAGGTTTCCAATGGTCTCTCCAGACTCATCATCACGCCACACCTTGGCAAAAGTAGGCGAGAAAGTGGTCTTGTCTCTGACAAAGTCCTTGAAGTCTTGCCATGCAGTGTTCTCCGGGATGTTGGTGACCTTGACCCGGTACTTACCACGAGTGTCCTCCTTCTTCTCCCGAGCAAACTCAATCTGCAAAGATGCTCCATTGAGGTCGGTGTTAGATAACTCGTCCGATGCACGCGTGGCATCCGCAGCAGTCTCGTACGTAATGAAGGCGTATCCGCGCATCATCTGCACATCAGCAAGGGGACCAATACCACCAAAAAGCTCCTCCACGGACTCACGGCTGGTTTCAAAACTAATGGGTCTGACAAAAAGTTTGCTTCCGGCAACGGGTTCCTGAGGCTGTTGTTCAGCAACGGGGGATTGAGGCTCAGCAATTGGGGATTGCGGCTCGGAGATGGGGGTTTCTGTGTCGGACATTGAAGAAATAGTGGTTGGGGATGAGGAAAACGGGTGGATGAGAAAACATTGAGAAGTGGCGGCTTTTAGGCGGTGCGCGCACGTCTCTTCGCACCCACCCTAGTAGTAATTCCATGGTACGGCCAACTGTTATTCCATTCCAGTGGAGCCATGTGGGCTTTAATAAATGGTAATTAAGGGGGGATTTAGAGAGGAAATATACAGGTGTTTGAATCATCGCGTTGTTTTTAAGCTTTGAACGTTTCTTTGTTTATGCTGTGGGTATGGTAAATCTGAGAATTGGATCTCAAAAATTAAAAAAATTGAGTGGTACGGGAATCGAACCCATGTCTAATGCTTGGAAGGCATTAATGCTAGCCACTACACCAACCACCCATTTCTGAAAAAATCAAAGTTGCAGTTAAACAGATCCAATATGATAGCGCTTTATATTAGCACGTGATCTGTGTCCGCCTATAAAGCTGCGAACCTGAGCGTTTGGAATCCCACTTACTTCACCTTCTTCCAGCTCAAACACTCTCAATAGAGAGCTCCAGAGCCGGCTGTCTTTCTAGGTCTAATCAATATGACTACCCCTGACAAACCCTAAAAACACATCAAAGGGCTTCTCTGACATTTACCTCGAAAGGGCAATCATCCGTCTCGTATGTTTCCGCCAGGGATCCCAATCGCTCTGGTCGTAATTCGGCGGGTTTGACGCCCTTTGCCTGGATCTTCCCCATACACCTTTTTCCTGATTGCAACCCAAGCTCGACTCCCGATTGGTTCATTGACGGTGCCATGAATCGAGACCCTTCCTTGGCCACCCAAACAACTACGGTGATTTCGATATCGTTGACTATGTCACTTGCCTCAAGGAGGAAACCGATGCTTTGAACCGGAGAGGAGCCGCGGCCCAAATGTGTTTCTTCTGAAAGAAACGTGTGCACGGATACGAGTCCTTTATATGGATCGAAGCAGGCGCCTCGTGTGGCCTCAAGTTATTCGCCAGGTGATCAAGTCATTGACAGGGATATTATGGAATTCATTATATTCCTTGAAGGGGAGTTTCTTATGATCGCCTTATAAGTCTACGATGTATTAACACTCGGACCAAATGACTTCTGTGTGAAGGTACTGTCGAACATCTCTTGGTTTTTTAATATGAAGGGCTAAAAAATCACCGAAGAAACTCTTTGGAATGAACATAGAAGTCGTGGGCAATTCAATTGCAGACTCCAACTTTATCCACTATTTCTAGGTCAAAAAACGAGTGGGGCTAGACGGCTACTGCCTACGTTCTCCGGATAGCCAGAAGCTGTCAGTGAAGTATGGATTCCAGAAATATACCGTATGGGGCGTCTAGAAGTGATCATATTTATAAAGACTGGTTGGGGGTAAGACTAAAACTGCTTTACTAGCTAGATCTCCCCAGCTAAAATAATTGGCCAAAAACTTCAAGAGCTTATCACAGTCCATGCAAGGCTCAACGAACGTGTTAAGAGCTACTAGTCTGCTGCCCCGCCCACTTCATGACAGACTCTGAAACTTGTACATTGACAGGATCAGTTATAATGTACTTATACTAAAGACATTTCCTAGAAATTAGTCTTTCAGCTTTTGTTTCCTTTGGCTTAATGAAGCAAAGACATTTGTCTTATAGGGTATAGTGGCATGTCTATCAGTGGTGGGTTTTCGTTGCACATAAGTACATGGTCACGTGCCTTGGGCAAGTATACAGTGCATGCAAGTGAAGCAATTAACACTTGGTATATATGCATATGACATATGAGCCCATCTCTCATTTGACGTTGGAATATACCTATGACGGTCTAGTACAACCCTGCATCTTGTTACCATGCCAAACAAGATCATATTACATAGAGCCTTGTGACTGTCACATACTGGACATTGCCTCAGTATGAAGTCCCTAGTTGAGGCATATAGAAATTGGTTATGAGAGGTTAGTCAGTTAGTCATTTAAGACGTTTAGTTAGAGATGTCATGGTAATGGAAGTGATGGGATTAGCGTTCATTCGTTTGGCTGTATCAATCCATAGAGATTTTAACTCTAAAAATCCGATATGGTGTAATGGCTAGCACAGTTCGCTCTCACCGAGCAGATCGGGGTTCGATTCCCCGTATCGGAGTTCATTTTTTCTTTTTTATCGCGAATCTCACACTTTAGATTCCTCATATTAACATATGTTTGTATCAAAATGCACTCAAAAGCAAGGGCATATAAATTGTCTTTAATAAATATAATAGCTTAAATTAAATTTTACAGACAACTCAAAAAACCCCAAACTTTTCAACTCCATAAAATCCGATATGGTGTAATGGCTAGCACAGTTCGCTCTCACCGAGCAGATCGGGGTTCGATTCCCCGTATCGGAGTTTCTTTTTTCCAGATTCAGATCCAGATCTCTAATGCATACTTCCTAAAATGCGTAATGTATTGAAATACTTGAATGATTTATGAAATTTTTATAAATGCATATTTAAGNTTTTTTCCAGATTCAGATCCAGATCTCTAATGCATACTTCCTAAAATGCGTAATGTATTGAAATACTTGAATGATTTATGAAATTTTTATAAATGCATATTTAAGGAAGCCAGCAATCTAACCCATTTTTTAGTCCTGCAAGTTCATATTCTTGAGAATATCGCTTGCAGTCACAATCCTCACATCCTTAGGACCAGGTTCTGCCCGGGCCACTTCCTTGCTCTCAGAAGTGCCTGCACTCAGCTTCTCGGGAAGCCCATCGTCAAGATCAATATCGTCATCATCGACCTCCGAAGCCCGATGCACTCCATCATCATCATCTGCGTCATCGAACACTTCGTCTTCGTCCTTGGTCAAATCATAATCTAGGTCCTCATCCTCTTCATCCTCTTCATCCTCGTCATCTTCGCTGTCATAGTCGTCATCGGTATAATCATCATCTTCGTCATCCTCTTCGTCATCATCTTCGTCATCATCAAAATCATCATTAGCCAAACCACTGCGTTGCTTGTAGGTGTCCCCATTTTGGGCCCTTTCCTGTTGGTCAGGTTGAGGAGGAGTCTTCATGGCCTTGGGCTCAATATCTCCACGCATGAAGTTCTTAAGAGGAGACTTGAACGACGCAGAGATGGGCCGTTCCTTTTTGGATGGTGTGCCGTCTTCCTTTAGAGATAACAGGTGGGTGGAAACAGGCCCTAGCAATGGGGACTTGGAGGGGCTGGGAGCACTTTTCTGGGACGCCGCGTCGTCTTCCTCCTCTAGGTCCGAGAGCTCACTGAAGTTGGTCAAGGGATCTCTCCAGAAGTTGAGGTCCGTGAACTTATCGTCCTGCCTTAAGAGAAGATCTTCCGAGTTGAGGCTTCGGGGCAGGCCGGGGGACCTTGGCGAGTCCGGGGATGCCGCATGGTCCTTCCAGTTCTCATCCTTGTTGTGCATGTACTGATTGAGCTGGTTCTCGTTCCAGCCATGGTTGACCTTGCTGATAAAGTTCAAGAGGGGGAAGAACTGATCCACTAACTCCCCGATGTCGAGGTACGACGACCGGTAGCCTGCCAATTCAAGCAACTCCATATGCACTTCTCCGTTGGGGTTGATGGTGAAGATGCGGTGCGATGGGATCTTGACACTGCGGTAACTGATAGCATCGGTGATTCTGTTTCCGAACCCAGCATAAAAGGGTGTTCTGTCGTCTTCACTGTCTTCCTCGGCAAAGTCGTCTTGTTTTGCAAAGAAGAGGCTTTTGATGTCGCGGAGACATGCCATTTTGAACACCTCGGGTTTCTTCAAGATGATCTCTCTTCTGAGCGCCGCCATGGTTCTGTCAGGACTCAAGATCACCGGGCCTTTGGGTAACTTGACCCCGTCCTGCACTATGCTGTCGAGGTACTGTCGGGTGACATCGGCCTGGCCCACTGATCTGGCCGTCAAGTACATGATATTGTAGCCGTTGCTGGTGATATCCTGGAAGAGGTTTGCCACACCAGGATGCGTCCAGTCCTTGCCAAGCATGTTGAACACGTGGCCCAACGCATCCGACTTGGTGATGGTTCCATCTATATCGGAGATCACAATGGGAGTGTGGGCTTTCCAGAGGTAGAGCTGGGACTCGATCTGCGAGTTGCCCTGCGACAGGCGGAACTTAAGGTCGTTGCGCCCGTACTGAAGCTTCATATTGGACAATTGCTCGGACGTCAACCTCAAAGTCTTGAAGTACACCTTATTTTCGTCACTGGATGCGGACTCGGGCTCCGGAGATTTAAGAACAGTGGTTTCTGCGGGGAATGTAAGGCCCTGTTCGCTAAGGTCTTCTAAAGACGGACCAAGGTCATTATCTTCGTAGACAATGCGGACATTCCCATTTTCGTCTTTCCTCAAGACACTCTGGAACAAGGCCAACTCCTCTTCGTTTTCGTGGCCGCCATGAGATGTAAGGAGCCCGTTTCCCTTGGCCAAGCTATTGAGTTCCTTCAAAAACGTCGAGTGCATTGCCTCGTCCGACACTTCAATGTTCTTCTGTGAGTTGGGCTTGTAGCCATCCATATCTAGGATGATATCACCATTATCGTCGATCTTGGAGGGGATATTGAGCTGCTGCGAGATCTTCTTGACCTTTTCAAAGGCCAACTTCAGCGGACTGGAGCCCTCGCTCCTCAAGGTTGTTTTAGACGGAGATGCATTGGTCAACGCCGAGTGAGCATCAATATCATCATTCAAATCAAGCAATTCCGGCTCGTTTGAAGAGCTAGCAGGTTCATCCGACTCCGCCAGTCCAGGAGAAGCCACAGGCGAGATCTCGGGAGAACTCTCGGCACTGATGACCGGCGAAGTCACCAAACTCTGCGAGAGATCCTTGGACGAGGTTTCAAACACAAAAAACGCCTCGCCACCATCTCCCAACTTCATTGGAATATCTGTCTTGATACCATTGACATATAAATCAATTTTCTTCTGCAGAGGCTTGAAGATCTGGAACTTACCAAACCGCACGTGCCAAGGAGAACAGTGGAGAGAGCCATCTGCATGTTCTATGACGATGATATCAATTGCACCAGAGAGGGTTGCAGGATTAAGTGAATTCCATTGATTGTACACGTAATCGCCGACTTTGCCAACGTATTGCATTGGACCTGGAAGAAGATATGGAATGTATTCTGGGGCTGATCAATTGCTGTGGACTCTAGTGCGCTGTGGACTGCATATAACCCTCGCTCCACTCATTCACCCATCGGTCCTGATTTTAGTCTGGATTTTATTTTTTTATTGGAAATTATAGAAGATTTTGTTATTGAAGATTTCGTTATTGGAGATTTTTTATTGGAGATTTTGTTATGAGTGTTTTTTTATTTCTTTTTTTTTGGTGAGTTCCACATCAGTTCCACCTTATTTCCTTGCAGTGCGAATAAGTGTTCATATAAATTGAGAGAAAAGTCAGAAATGGGGAAAAGAAAAATGGATCAAAAAAATATCCATAGTTGAAAAAAAAGGATTTCGGGGGTTTAATAGAAAAGAGGTGTTTATATACAGGACGCCCGTTTCTCCATTCCAAATCTAAAAGTATTCATCATAATCAACTGGTAATTGCTTCTCACAAGAAATTGTACTAGTAAAAGTAGTACTAGAAAAGGGTAAAAAGTGGTGGAAAGTGGAAAATAAGATTACTCTATTTTCATGTCTAAATGTCTAAATGTCTCTTTCTGTAAATCTCTATCTGAAAGTCTCTGTTTCTCTTTCCGTGATAGCCAAGCCCCAACCTTTTTTGGTTCAGCTGGAATGCCGATTTTCTAGAAATGGGTTTTCTAGAAATGGATTTTCTAGAAATAATTTTTTAACCCTTTTAAACTTATAAAGGAAATGGATTCGGCACTAAAAAGAAAATAACATCTCTGTATTCATTAGATATTCCTTCCATTGAAGTGAGAGGCCATATAACATTGGGCCTGCATAGAACATGGCCATCCATTGAACGTTTTAATTGGACAGTCATTCGTTTTCATACAACACATGGAAATCCATCACTTTCATCCGAATTTACTCGATGGTTTTCTACTTAAAGACTATATTTTAATTGGTCTATTGGTGCTTCTCCGTGTTTCAGATGGTGCGTCTGCATATGCACGTTTTTACAGCTCCTCAAGTATATAAGGGGGTGTCCCCCCCGCGTATCTCACCCAATATTCTTTTTTTACTACTACTCCAAAATCAAAGCTTTTAAGGGTTTGACTTCTTGGTCTGCAGTTGCTTCGTTTGGTTTCCATGGTTGCTTTTGTGAGCGCATGTTTTGGTTACTATGATCATATGATCTCCACTCTAGAAGTAAGGATTGGCATTCAACTAGTCCATTACAACTAGTCAAATAAAACTGATTCATGTCAGAGAAAAGTCAATCATTAATTGAGAGAGAAAAGCCAATCATTTGTGGTCAGAGAAAAGTCAACCATTTATTCCTCCATTGATTTGGTCTCCTCTTGTCAGCCAATTATCCATTGTTGTCATTCATTGTACAATTTAAAAATAAATGATTTGTTGGATTTAAGCGGGCCATGAAGACTCTCCATCCATTAGAAG